>VDFB02281518.1:0-148766 GCA_007258455.2 Sequoia sempervirens
CTTTCACCAATTGACTAGGAAAGTTTCTTATCCATGCTAAGATAGAACTTGTAGTCATGTTTGACACCTTCTATAGCTGATTTGTTCTATAGTTTTCATTATTCCTTGCCCTTTTTCTGCCAGTTGATATTTCATCATTGGTTAGTCCCTATCGGATTGGAGGTGATTATCTTCATCTCGCAAAGTAGTTAGCTGAAAGGGTGGTTTTTGCAATCTTTCCATGCATTAGAAACAATGGACATTGCTATTCCAACCCTTGAATCTTTGATTGGTTTTAGTGATGTCTCTACAATTTTTTTTCTTTTGCCAATACAGTAATGTGCACCTTCTCAAAGCTAGGACCTATGCAACCAGAGGGTGTTTGATTGATTGTTGTCACCATTTCTAGCCAATACGGTGATCTCACTAGGTTAAAAGGAAGACCATTGGTGTAAATGGAATGTGTAATGTATTCATTTGCATTTTCCCTCATCTCACTTTGAAATGTCTTTTCCAATGGGCCTCTTTTGTGAGAAGAAATAGAGGGATCTTCTTTGATAGACGATGTCTCCAAGAAATGATGTGGCAAAACAACTATTGAAGGAGATCCTATAGGTGACTTCGTTAATACTTTCTTTGGTAAAGGATGAGATTTTAGTTCTGCTCTCTTATTTACAACATTAGCTGCTTCTTGTCTAATATATGTTGTAATTTTATCCTTGGCAACCCTTTCATGTTTGCCCCTTGACAAACTCTAATTCCTGGGTCAATCATAGCATAGAGGTGTGTTTTCACTTGATTATATTAGCTTTTATACTCGATCCCACAATGACCACATTGCCAAAGACAAGCCCCACCTCGTGGAAGTTGTTCAATCACCATAGCATATTTCCATAGAGGTGATACTTGATTGTATTTGAAGTGTTTACTTGTCTTTGGGGCCACTAAACTTGAACTAGTAGCCAGTTTGAATAGATTGCTGTTATTAGAAAAATTAGAAAAATATTAAAATGTAACCTTTACAATATGTATAAATATAATAAAAAAAATAATTAAAAAAAAGAAGGCTAAAATATATATATTTTTGACAAAAAACTTGAAAAAATTCTTCAAAAATTTGAATTTTTTTTGAAACAACTTGAAAGAATCTCACAAGATACTTAAAATTTGATAAATAATCTCATTTGTGTAAGCTAATTTCTTCCCATAGCATCTAGCAAATGTCTTTGGTACCTTTGCAATGTTTCAAATTTCAAAAAAGCAGCCAGCTTCATGATGCGAACATGGCAAAGGGGAATGATATCGGTCAATTTTAGGGTTTTTGTTCATGTTTTAGGGTTTTGTAGGCTTTAAAAATGTATTTTTATGTTAATTTTTTTTTATTGATGACAGGTCTTTGGGCATGGTTGAGAATGCTTGGGAATGTCATAGGACGGCTAGGACATGCCATTGCTATCCCCTAATTGCTCCCATTCCCTCCCCTGTTCTCACTCCAATTTTATCCTAAGTTGGTACTGAAACTTGGCATTTTTGGTAACATAACTATTTTTGAAAGGGAAGAAGACCATGAATTTAATATGCAGGTCAATGCAGACGTAGCTTAAGAGCCAAAATCCCTTTCTCATCTCTCATTATCTGGTGGAGGCCTAAGAGCTAAGAATCCATCATTCTTTGCCACCCAAAGGTGTTTTGCAAAAACAAATGTTTCAATCTGTATAATATCTGCTTGAGCTTGCTCTCATCCCATTTCTTTAGGTAACAATCTGGATTAAGGTAGAATTGCCAAAATTTTAACTACTATTGGGCTTGTGTCTGCAATAGAGTAAGTTCCTTCATAAGAAAAGCATAACACATGCTTTGTACTTCTAATCCATAGACGAACAATTTGCCAAGATTGCACTGAGCACAGAGGAAATTGCTCTTGCAAACAATTCATTGGATAAAATACTGCACTATCATTGCTATTGTCTCGTCATTCTTTAAAATCCAATTCTTCTTACTGTTTAGTTAATTTTTATGATTTTTTTTTTTTGCATGTGATATTTTTCTTTCCTTAATTGATTCCTTGAAATAAAGAATATGAGGTAATGAAAGGCTTATGATCTGTGTTACCCAGGGATACGTCCCCGGGCCTAAAATCCCTGTCCCTATCCTGGGGATGTCCTAGGGACGTGGGGAGGGCTAGGGGACTTCCCCTAGCTGTCCCCAATTTGCACAAATCCATCAGAAAGATCTCGCAAAACAGGGGATGACCCTGCCTACTGCTGGGGATGTTTGGCTGTCCTAGGGACGGCAGGGGACGTATGGGATGTCCCCCGACCATCCCAGGGATTGCCGGTCATCCCTAACAACAGGCATTTGATTTTAAAAAAAACTCACTTAAGTTAAAAAAACACTTTGTTTATGTTTTTGTGGGCCCCTACCTCCCAGCTAATCCTAAAGGGGAATAGGTCCACCATTTTGACTCATTTCAACATTTGTGTGAGAGGAAAAAAGAGGAGCATCAGGAGGGTTTGAAGCAAGCCATTGAAAGAGGAGCAGCAGCAAGGGATAGAAGGAAAAGAGATTCGATCTAGGGCAGTGTGGCTGCAAATCCTTCAAAGAGGTAAGTTTTTTCCTATCTTTTTTTTTTCAATTTTTTTTCCAAGTTTGAGGCATGAAATGTCTGATTTTTTTTTTTCATTTTTTCAGTTTAAAATTGCATTCAATCTCAAAAAAACATGAGCAGCAGTGAGAGTGAGAGTGAGAGTGGAAGTGAGAATGAAGTGGAATTAGTTGGTAGAAATACAAGTGCAAGTGTTGAGGGTGGTAGTGGACAGCAACTAAGCCCATTTAAGTGCCCTTCAAAAATCATGGAAACATATACAAAGGGCCCTTTCAACAAGAAAAAATCTCTTTTCCAATATGCTACACCTGTGGATCAAAAACAAAAAAATTCAGGTGGGAGTAGGGTGTGGAATCATCATGTCTGCGAGAAAGATTTTACAGGCACCTGCACAAGGGTATGGTCTCATTTTTTGGGTGTTGCAGGCCATGGAGTTAAACTGTGTCCACAACTAAAAGAACATGAGAAGATAGAGTGCCGTAGATTGCGTATGGAAGCGAAAATGAGGGCTCAAGGTGTGATAATGCCGACACCTTTTGCAAGTGCACAATCATCTATGCCTACGCCATCCATGATTGGTAGTAGTGAAGTTTCCACAAGAGGAAAGAGGAAGATGAGTGGTATGACAAAGGAGGTTTGGTTGAAGTTATGTTTAATGTGCAAGCACAAGAAGTTACAAAGTCTTCCATTGCCAAATTCTTTTTTGCTCATGCCATCCCATTTCATGTGGCCCGTTCCTCTTACTTCAAACAAATGATCAAAGATGTAGCCACTATTGGTCCCTCATTCATACTTCCTGGAGATCATAAGCTACGGACTACCCTCCTAGACAAAGAGTTCCAAGGTTAATGTGCTGATGGAGGATATGAGGCAAACTTGGATGAGGATAGGGTGCTCTATTGTGATGGATGGGTGGATTGATGTTAAGACATCAGCCACTCATCAATATCATAGTCACATGCCTTGCTGGTTCTTATTTTCTTAGAGCCATGGATTGTTTAGGGAAGCGTAAGGATGCAGACTTCCAGTTTACCATTTTGAGAGATGCCATAGAGGAGGTTGGGCCTGCTAATGTTGTATAGGTTATCACCGATTCAACACACGTGTGCAAATCAGCTGGTTTGATGGTGGAGGGTGCTTACAAGCACATCTTTTGGACCCCATGTGTTCATGCATTGAACACTGCATTGAAGGACATAGGGAAGCTAGATTGGGTGAAGCAAGTGGTGGCAGAAGCTAGAGAAATTCAAATTTTCATTTGCAACCACCACCTCACTTGCTCTCTTCAGGACATTTTCAAAGGAGTTTCTCAAACCTGTTGAGACAAGGTACACCACTTCATTTTGTTTCACTTTCAAAATTCAATATATGGAAACATTGGAAATTCTTTGAAACTTCAAATATTTGTATTCCAAATTTCCAATTACATTGAGCCTTATATTGCTTTTTCCTTTTAATGAATATAGGTATGCCACTTACTTGATCTTGTTGGAGAGGATGCTTGAGGTGCATGAGCCTCTACAATTGATGAAGGTGAATTCAAAGTGGACTAGATGGCACAATTCAAGCTCTACTCAAGGAAAATCCATCAAACAAAAGATCCTTGATGATGATTGGTGGTCCATTGTGAGGTAAGACATGTTGATTTTATTATTAAATTGCTGATTTTATTAAAAATTAAATATTAGATTGCTGATTTTCATATTAAATTTCTGATTTTAATATTTTAATTTTATTGTCCAATGTTCCAACTTTCAAAGTTTCTAACATATCAATTAACTTGTCAATTAATTCTTTTGAACTTTTTGTTTGCATTTTGCAAATATATTTGCTCTTTCATCTCACCTATTGTAGATGTCAGTAGATATGCTGATACAAATTCTCCTAGTCTTGGAGAGATATATGAGACATTTGACAGTATGCTTGGGAAGATAAAGCAAACAATTTTTGCTAAGGATCCTACTTTGAGGTTATATGAGCAACATATTAGGCCCATTGTGACGCGGAGGTGGAACACAATGAACACCCCGCTTCATATGGCTGCCTTTGTTGTAAATCCCAAATGGTATGCACCAAGGGATGGAAGCGTGTCTCCATGTGATGACCCAGAGGTTTTAGATGGGTTCACACAGGCCATTGATAAGATGTATTCAGAAGAGCAAGCTTCAGTACTTAGCACACAATTCCTTGACTTTGCAAATCTTCGTGGTCCAACATTGAGTAAACCATAGGCGAGGTTGGATAGAGCTATATTAGCTCAAATTGACCCTATTGGATGGTGGACATGGCATGGGAGGGATACACCACAATTGAAGATGCTTGCCACTCGCTTCCTTGGATAGGTTGCCAGTTCCTCTGCTGCAGAGAGGAACTGGTCCACATATGGCTTTATCCATTCCATCAAGAGGAATAGACTTACCTCTAGACGAGCGGAGAAGCTAGTGGCCATTCATAGTGCTCTTCGACTTCACGATCGTCAGGCTCTAGAGTATCGATAGACTCCAACTTTACTGTGGGATATTGATCCTGAAGACGTGGCCCAGATTGATGAGGAGAAGACATCAGAGGGATTGGTTGGGATTCCGTTGGATGAGGTGGACCATCACAGTGGCAATGACTCAAAGGACTCTAATTTTGATGCAATGTTGGGAGATGCAAATTAGGGGCAATAGTGTACTTTGTTTTTTTGTATTTTGATTTTCATATCATAATTGAAAGTAAAACTATATCGCAACAGTGTAGCCTTTGGGCATTTTCAATTTTGTTATAAGTGTTAGTTTTTTTAAGATCAGAAATGCAATAAGCAGAAAATGCAACACAGAGAACAATGAACACCAAATTTACCCTAGGAAAACCCTCCTACTCGAGGGAGAAAAACCCAACAACAATATTCCCTTATATATCAGATGAAAAAGTGTAGAAGACTGCATACAAAATCAGGCCCTAGACAAGGCCAAGTCTTATACAATAAATGGAAACATTTCTCCTTGAAGCGAAACACAAATGATGACACTTTCTTTGAAAACAGATCTATTGCTAGGAGGCGAACTGCTGCTGAAGATATTCGAATTGGAATGGATGAATCGATGCTTGAATGAGAGGACTCTAACCCCTTTATATACCAAGCTAGGTGGCCTTCTCTCTAGGGCCGACCTAGAGCAAATATAAGTTTATTTAATAGAACAAGGGCCGACCTGCCTTGTGGTAAATTCATTTAAGGGAAAATAGCTCCTGGAGCTACAAAACACTAACACTCCCTCTTAGCTAGGGAGGTATTTTCCAGATATCCTTGTCATGGAGTCTCTCAACATTACGCCCACAAGGGCTAAACCTAGCCATTTGTGGAAGACCACATCTCAGTCTCAGAGATGTACAAGAGTTCATCACAGAGTCTCTCAATGTAATGTCGTCATGGAGTCTCTCAACATGTCGTCCACAATGGCTACTCCCATGTGTGGAAAACACATCTTAGTCTCAGAGATGTACAAGGGTTCATCATGGAGTCTCTCAACGTGATGTTGTCATGGAGTCTCTCAACACGACGTCCACAATGGCTAGCACATCTTAGTCTCAGAGATGTACAAGAATTCATCACAGAGTCTCTAAACGTGATGTCGTCATGGAGTCTCTCAACATGATGTCTCATCTCAGTCTTAGAGATGAACAAGGTTTCATCGCAGAGTCTCTCAACGTGATGTCGTCATGGAGTCTCTCAACATTACGTCTCATCTCAGTCTCAAAGATGTACGAGGGCTTTCACCTCATATTTCTCCGTCTCAGAGAAATATGCATTACAAGGGCTTTCACCTCATATTTCTCCATCTCAGAGAAATATACACTACAAGGGCTTTCACCTCATATTTCTCCGTCTTAGAGAAATATACATTACAACAAATCTTCATTAAGATGTGACTCCCTCTGAAGCTCCAAGTACTTGCATCAACCTCTTGACCTCCTCGTCCAAGATTGCCTGCAATGCTTGCCTTAGAGGAACAGTTTCCAACGCACACCTTCGACACTACTGACTTGTGAGAGTTTAGGATTGTCCTTCTTGACCTCATCCCATATCACCCTATTTTGAATAGGCTTGTGGTGCTACCAATGTTAAAACAAGGTTGACTGCCTTGTGCAATTCCGTTCTCTGCAGCTGAAGAGGTCTTCCAAGGACTTTAGCACTTGGCCTTGCAACACTGCAACCCACTTAGTTGACACCTTCACTTCTTCTCAGTGAGTCACAAAACTCCCTCTTGATCCTTGCCTTAGAGATTGCAAAGAAATCCTTCGGAAGTGAACTCCCCTCCATTGATGGATCTCAAAACCTTAGTCCTCTTCCTAGACATGATCTCAACTCGTGTCTTGAATTCTTGGAATTTAACTCCCTTTGAATGTCATTTCCTCCTCTTCGAAGTAGCTGATCGCAATGACAATCTGTATAGGTTCTCTGTTGTTTAGTGTCTTCATCTTTCTCAATCTTCTTTGCTGATGCAAATTCCCCATCCAAGGCTGACCCAACCTTGTGCCCTCGAGAGATGTCTCCAATGAAGTTATGTGCCACCAACTTAGTCCCATGGCTGGAAGCTATGACTCCATGATTGTTTATTTCTCCAGCCGGAATGCCTTCCTCATAGGACGCCTCAAGCTCTTCCTGCATTTGAATTCCTTATGCAATCTCTCATCATTCTTTTGCTCCTCGATCCGTCCTGGAAGCATCTTAGAGAGATTAATAATAGTTCATAGAATCAAACTACCCCAAAGAGAAATATACAGACCAATACTAGAAACATACATGATTCACTATTCCCAATGTTATTGCATGAATTATTATTAACTACATAAAATTCATGATCATTATTCAAGGTACAAACATAAAATACTTATCTCTTTATGTTGGTCAATTTCTACAGATGCAGTCAAACGCTTGTCTTGCAGTCTCTTCCCAGCTTTTAAATGTTTTCTCTTCTGTTTGTTTTGGATTTGTATGAAGTTGGTGATGCATAAGACCTCCAAATACTTCTAACTAAATGTGCAAGCCTGGCTGGAAATGAAAAAATAGATGTGCAAGTGCAATATCTCCTGAAAAAAAAACATCCAC
Organism: Sequoia sempervirens; assembly: GCA_007258455.2. Lineage (NCBI taxonomy): Eukaryota > Viridiplantae > Streptophyta > Pinopsida > Cupressales > Cupressaceae > Sequoia > Sequoia sempervirens. Next base: position 7,677 of record VDFB02281518.1, read on the forward strand.
TTTAGATCTGCAATATTGATCACCACTGCCATATCTTAATCTTGATTTCAGAACCTTTGAATAGAAGAACAGGAAGGCTTCAAACGGGTCTCCAAATAGTCTTTAGATCATTCTTTTGTTCTTTGTATATACCTCAAAAAATACACAGACCTTTGTCGACCAGTCAAAAAGATTCAATAAAACAACATGAATGCAAAACCCGAACCATATATCCGCAGCCTCACGCAGGACCATAACCAACGCCACATGTCATATCCCCGAAATTGTAACACTTTACTCAAGCTTAGGTTTCAGAAAATACTTGGTAGACCACCGAAATTCATTCACCCAACATACTCCCAATTTGCGGTTCAAACTGGAAACTCAGATTAATCATTCCGGACTTGAGATTACTCAATGCCAATTCTTCTATGCCGAGTGTAAATTGCCATGCTCCTCTTGATTTGTATGCAAATGATGGCTACATTAATATTACTAGATCTCTTTAAATTTCCCGACTTCTTCATATGATGACCCGCTATATCTGTATGTAGCGCATTAGGGGAAAGACTATAGTGAAGGTGTTGTTCCACGATGATGGTATTTCTTGACGGTTATCTCTACTATGAAGGTGGCTTCCAATGCTCACGACTTCCCCCTTATTCCTGATATTCCTCAAAGGCTCCCAATTTCAAACATACACGACCCTTCACTTACCACTGCGATTCACAAGCTAGGTGTTTTTAGCTCCTTCGACTCTCAATGTCATTGAGCCTCCTTAAGTCTTCAATTATCATTCCCGTCAAAGCTAAACCCATAATACCTTAACTATTAATTCACCTGGGTACGACCTCCTTGACCAGTGGTTAGGAATGATTTGACTTGGCAAAATGTCCTGATATCTTTTATCGGCTTTCCCTTCTATTGTTCGATTCCCAATAACTAGAATCAACAATGCAACGGCCTATTCCATACAGCTGCGATAAATTTCAATACTCATTCAAATGATTTTCTTACTCGACCATCTTTGCTACACGAGCACATAACATTGGCGCCATTTATTGACAAGTAGCTCCCTTATAAAAGACACGACAACTCATTTAGATGGTTACAATAGCTTCAATATGTTAAATTGAGTCGATGGTCCCCTTTGACTGCCACATTAGCTCCTTTGCATAATCTGACTTTGTTAGAACTCCTGTCTCCTTAAAAAACAATCATCAACTTCTATATGCACGATCTGAGTGTTATCTCCAGTATCCATACATAGCACGGTTTCGATGCAGCCAATTGGTGGAAAATAGATAAGGTGAATTTAAGAAGACTGAAATAAATCTTCACAACTTGAAGGCTTCCATTGCTTAGCCAAATCTGAGCAGATCTTTTCTAAACCCACTTTGATACCATGTTAGTTTTTTTAAGATCAGAAATGCAATAAGCAGAAAATGCAACATAGAGAACAATGTACACCAAATTTACCCTGGGAAAACCCTCCTCGAGGGAGAAAAACCCAGCAACAATATTCCCTTATATATCAGATGAAAAAGTGCAGAAGACTGCATACAAAATCAGGCCCTAGACAAGGCCAAGTCTTATACAATAAATAGAAACATTTCTCCTTGAAGCGAAACACAAATGATGACACTTCCTTTGAAAACAGATCTGCTGCTAGGAGGCGAACTGCTGCTGAAGATATTCGAATTGGAATGGATGAATCGATGCTTGAATGAGAGGACTCCAACCCCTTTATATACCAAGCTAGGTGGCCTTTTCTCTAGGGCCGACCTAGAGCAAATATAAGTTTATTTAATAGAACAAGGGCCGACCTGCCTTGTGGTGAATTCATTTAAGGGAAAATAGCTCCCGAAGCTACAAAACACTAACAATAAGTTTATAACTTGTATGTTATTTTTTAATATCACATGCATATTGACAATGAATTCTGAATGCATATTGAGTATTGACAATGAATTCTGAACACAAATGTTATATGTTAAGATTGTATAATGTATATATGCATGCTTTATCCATGTTTTCATATGAATATTTAAAATTTACCAATATATTTTAAATTTCCCTATATTTTATATGGCCGTCCCTTTGTCATCCCCTAGCCATCCCCAAAATTGGCTTGAAAAATCGGGGACTTGGGGACGCATCCTGCTGTCCCTGTCCTGGAAACTTGGGGTAACACTGCTTATGATATGCATGAACAGCTTCTTGAAAGAATTCTAAAGTGGGAGGGAATTTATTATTGGAGTTGGAAAAGTTGAATACTTTTCCTACTCAAATGAAATCGTGTAATTTAGTTAGTAATTTTAACACTGCTTTATTTAATAAAAACGAAAATGATTTGTCTTTCCTTGTTAATCAGATTTTTCTGTTATATGAAAACACAGATGTTTTCAATTGGTTATTCCTCTATTCATTACAAGGATATGGTTATTATTGACTTTTTCAATTGATTTTTTTTCATGTAAGTGATAGCTTTTTGAAATTTCAACATGGACCATCATCCATGTTCCTAATCTTAAATAGATGACAAATACTGTTTCATTTTATTGGTTGCAGATATGAAATATTTCAATTGATGGTGCAACTCTACACTGAACGATTTATTCAAATGCTTAGATTGCTGAGTGATAGGGCAAATGAGCTGTCAAATATTGAGATTTTGAAGGTTAGAAAAAGCAGCAATGTTCTTTTATAGATTTATTAACCAAGGTTCAGTTAAGAAGTAGGCTTCATATATGCTTTGGTCTTAATTTTCTTTGCAGGTTTGTTCACATTCCTTGGAAAGAGATTCCAGTGACACTTTCTTTCAATTTTCCCAATCATACCTTTCATATAACTGAGTAGAAATGCTAAAGCTGAAATCAATGTTGAAATAAATGATTTAGTTATCATAATCCAGAGCAAATTTGTGAGAGATCTTGGTTACAAGGTTGTCTTACACATGTAAGATGTGGTAACTAAATGATTTTTTATTTTGATAATTTTATTTAGGTTACTGGATGGGTTGTTGAGTATCAAGAGCACCTTATAGGACTTGGTGTGGATGAATCTTTAGCTCAAGTATGTGCTGAGAGTGGTGCAATGGACCCTCTTATGAATGCCTATGTTGAACGTATGCAGGCTACAATGCAGGTAAACATGTAATAGCCTTATTTTGTCAGCTAAACAATTATTTGATAGTTTAAACTTTAAACATAAGCTACAGTTTGGTGGTTAGATTTTCAATTATGTGAGTAGTAATTCGATGCTTATTATTGCTTTTATGATATAGAAATGGTACACAAACATATTGGAGGCTGATAAGATACATGATCCAAAGAAGACAGAAGATGGGAGGCTATACACTCCAGCAGCAGTAGATCTATTTAGGATTCTTGGCGAGCAAGTGCAGATTGTGCAGTCAATCAGCACAGATGTGATGTTATATCGTATTGCTCTTTCTGTTATTCAGGTCAGATATGCACTTTATATTAGTGTATTTATATATCAATAAGTGAACTGCAAAGAATACAGCTCAACACTTCCAACTTTTTCTTATTCTGATATGCATGTATTTGTATGTTAAATAATAAATCAATGCAATAATAGAGGTTTGGTTTGTAAACTTTCTTTGCTTTAACTCTTTCTCATGAAGGTGGGAGGCTGCTTGTCTAATACTTAGAAAATTCAGTACCCGTCCGAGCTGGCTTTAATCCTTTAGTATGAGTCTTTGAGCTAGACATTTAAATCTCCTAGACTCTTTTTTATTTAGGTTTCCGGACTGTAATATTCTACCATTAAACTTGGATCGTTTCTCGTCTGTTATGAGGCTGTTGCTGTTCTTAGACATTATTAAAATAATAAAATACAGATATCATTATAGTTTAGTGAGGTTAATTTTTACTTTTAATCTCTGTTTCTTCCTTTAGTGTTCTTTCTATCATGTCAACTTTGGTTGCTGCCATCATACTTCCAGATGGGCTTAGAATTCTGAGCATGAAAAGTTTTTGGAAGAAATGATAATATACGCTGAAAAAAGTATAGCCCCATGCACATCTTCATATGAATTTTGCATTGCATTTGAATTTTGTTGGTATAAATGAAGTAAGAAATATGGCATTGAAATTGTGTTCAAACTAAATTTACAAATGATGAAGAAAAACATATGACATTGAAATTGCAATTACTTTAATTTGAATAAATCAGTCAACAAAGCATTTGAATTGACAATTAATTGTGAAAATTGCAATAATGTCTTTTTGTAGGGTATGGATGTATAGGCAGCTGTGTTATATGCATGGATGTGGATTGTCTTCTTTCTGATTTCTTTTTGACGGGCATGGTCAATTTTTTCTCATTGCTTAACTTTTTAAATAGAAGTCAAATTGGTAATGCTTATGTACATTGTGGGCCAATCAAATATCATAGGATATAAGGAAAAGATATTCACATGCACACATACCTGTATATGACCATAATCTTGGGGTGGATTGCCTGAAGGTAGATGGTATGATAGAACCATTGGTGTCAAGCAGGAAATGCAGTCTCACTCACAGACTTTGACCTATCTATTGATGGGTTAGAGAAACTGGATCCAAGCTCAATAGATGGAAGCAGGGTTACCCCAAGTTTCCGGGACGGGGACGGCAGGGGACGGCGGGATGAGTCCCCAAGTTTCCAATTTTTGAGGCCAAATTTAGGGACGGCAGGGGACGGCTATATAAAATATAGAAAAATTTAAAATATATAGGGAAACATTAAATATTCATATGAAAACAAGGATAAAGCATGCATATATACATTATAGAAACTTAGCTTATAACATTTTTGTTAAGAATTCATTGCCAATATAGTTTTGTTTTCAATTACGATATGAAAATCAAAATAAAAAGAACATGGTACACTGCTGCCGTCCCCCTGGCTGTTTCCGGGATGGGGACGGGGGGGTTTAGACCCGAGGACGTGTACCCGGGTAACACTGGACGGAAGTGATGCTTGGATGTGTTTTGTAGTCATTATTGAAGGCATTGTTGGTGAATATGGATGTCATATACAGTTTTATCTCTCTCTCAGCACAATGTTGTAAGGATATCGTTGATACTTGGTTTGAATTCAATCTCAAAGAAACCAAAATTCTGACTTTCAAATCATCCCAGAAAATAATCCCTTGCAGCAAGTTTTCATAATGATCTTGGTTTCTTTTTCACCAGACTTTTACTATTGCTCCTGCTTCACAGATGAAATAGAAGGTGGGTTATACAGTTATACTTAACTAAACTCACTAGGCTCTGTTACAGACTGTCAGGACAAGGCTACAATGCATATTCCTATGACATCTCAGTTATGGCACTGTTGGTGTTTAAATTCGCACCTCTGGAATGTGAATTTGAAACGGACAGCTATGCACAGTAAAACTGCTCTTCAAATTAGGAGGGGAAGCTCCCTCTTGCTGATGATGTTGAAAGAAAGTAAACCTAAAACTAAGTTGCCTATCTTTTTGATCAGCTAGAGCACAAGGTTTATAAAACACAAACGCCGCAGCTGAGATTTTCTGATTTAAGAATTCCAACTACGACTAACTTAAGCTAAAGACGTTTCTAATATCTCAAGTAATACGCAGAGCAAGAGAATTAGAAATGAACAAGGTTGATTCTCTGACAAAGTGCTTCAATAAACCCTTTCCCAACATACACCTACTTACTTTCAATGTAAGCTGAAATTAAGTTCATAAAAGCATAACACAATAAACGGAAATCTGAGACGTTATACCAAGGCAAAGGAGGCTCATGATTTTATTTCTCAAACTTTTGGAACAAAGATTACACTAAACACATGCACGGAACAAGAAATTGTAGCTAAAGAGGCTTGCAATCTTGTTCTTACACAAAGAGAACATCAATTACAACAACTTCTTGTTGGCTAAAAGAGACTCAACAATTCGCTATCATAAACACAATTGAACAACACTGAATAACAAATAGAAGGCACTTAGGCTTAGCGTTTTGTTATCACTAGCATGGTTAAAGAAAACTAATGAGCAAAGACTCTTATTTATAAGCAAGTAGAGGAGTAGGGAACCCTAAAATCTCCTTGCTTTCACAATCTAGGGCTTGCTCAGCAAGCAAACTTTATTTCTAAATCTAGAAAGAAGATAACATCTAACACCTAAGAAAGTAGGAAAAACAGGAAATGCCAACTATTACAATTTATCTTCTTTCTCTTTTCAAAGAATGGATAAGAATTGTTCTGAGAATAGAAAGAAAGCTGGAAGAAAGCTTCTAGAAGAAAGCAGCTTTAGATTTCAATCACATCTGCTAGAAAGCTGAAATTGTGTCTCGATTCGGTCCATCTATACCATCAATAGTAAAGTTGCGCTTTTCTAAGATATCCTCTCCATCTGCAATTGATCTCAAGAAATCTTCGACCTAATTGGCCGCTTTTTCAAATCTTGTTGACATCATGGCAAGGTGATTCATTTTGCCACCAACTGTATTGTTGCTATCACAGCCGCGAACAACACTCTGAAATTGAGTTTGCACTTCATCACCTCTGTGCCATCTTCTTACTATACTTATCCTTGTGCATTTCCCACATCTTTCACATTCGCCCTTTGAGATTGTGACACTTTTAGGCCAAGGAGGAATGGAAAAGCATTTCTCGATCATATCAGGTTTCAAACTGCAGATCAATCTGCCATCAACTGATTGGATCTCCCTTGTAGCCGGATTGTAATGCTTGATGCAAGCGATTACAAACTTGAGACTTTGAACTGAGATAGGAATAGACGCTGCTGCAAGAAGTCTAGAGTGCCCCAAATTTCTAATGGTAGTGTTGCCTGCGCTCTCCAAAGCATGTAGATCAAACATTGGCTTGATGTGATGCAAGTCCGTCTCAGCTGTTTTGATGAAATTGTGGTAGAGAGCTGATTTGGTCTTGAAATCATTGGGAGTGTACTCCATTCTGAAAAACTTGAAGAATGATTGTAAACTTGCCTAGGTTCAGACAAGTTTTGAACAACTTACTATTTTTAGAATGCTGATTTTTCTTCCTCCAATGGACAAATTTTTCGAAAATTTTCTGAGATATGGGTTTTGCTTAGAATTTTGTTTCAAGACAACCCAGATCGTCCATTTTTGAAAATTTTGAATTTAGACTAAAAAAGCAGCAAACCCTAATTTCTTCAATTTTTCACAAAAAACGCTGACACCTGGGTTTTGTTCAGAATGCAATTAGAAATGGACCCAGTTGATTTGATTTGAAAAACACTGATGGCTGATCGAAAAAGCAGCCAACCCTAGGATTTGAAATTTTCTTCAAAAAAGTTGTGATATGGGTTTTCTTCAGAAGACTGTTTTGAGAAGACCCAGATGAACACAAATTGAATACACTGAGGATTTCACTGACATGCAAATAAAAAGCAGCTGCTGCAATTTGATGAACTTCTTGAAAATTTCTTCAGAAGAATGAGATGACAAGACTCAGATGACTGAAAATTGAAAATCTTGGCCTTCTTCAAAAATTTGATCTTCTAAACGAAAAAGCTTGAAAAAGCAAGGCCTTATGCTGCTGGTCTGAAAAATTTGATGAAGAATCAGCAAACTTGAGTTTCTGAATCTTGAAAAATTTCTCCAATCTTGCTGCTCCACTTTTCTCCTTGGGACGCCTCCTGCAAAAATGATGAGAATTGCATTGAAGAGATGTATTAAATAGATTTAGGGTTTGAAATAGGTCTACTTTCTTTTGCTTTATCTTCAAAAACCCTAAAATTGGCCTGTTCAATGAACTTGGACATTCTCTTCATCTCACAATTTTGAAATTTTTGATAATTTGGCTAAGGCAAATGAAGTTGGACCCCCTTCTTGGCTAGAGGCGCCAACTTCATTCAGACTTAACCATTTTTCTGAGTTTTTTAACTTTTCTTCAATTTTAACCCCCTACTTTGACCTCGATCTCCGACTTCTAGATTGATCCGATGAGCGAGCTGGATGATTCATCGCGTAGCCTGACTGATTCTAAGAAGATTGTTCTGGAGGCGTCTGGCAAAAAACTTCGTTTTGACCTTCAAATTCATGGGAGCCTATTTCCTCCAGGGGCGCCCATTTTGTCCAGAGTTAGCCATTTTTATGATTTTCAAGTTCTTCCTTTTCTCTTTGATCTTCTGATGAAAACTTGACTCTGGGAGCTAGATTGATCCGACTGACTAGCCGTCAGCTTCACTGGATAGCTTGCTGAATCCGACGAAGTGATCTTGGGCATTGCAACTGGAAATTCCATCATTTTTGACCTCAAAAGTTTGAGCGCCTATTCTCCCTTGGGGCGCCCATGTTCCTCAGAGTTAGAATATTTTTCATTTTCTTCATCTTTTCTCTTCTACAGATGATCTTGCCTGATCTGATGATCCGAAGCTCGGATTGGCTGACGACTGGACTTGTTATGGAGCTGACAAGATTTTGAAGGGGGTTCTCTGGAAGTAACTTCATCAAAAAGTTGAATCTGGGGCATCAAAAGCTTGGGCGCCCCTGGCAAGCTGGAGCACCCAACTTCACCAGAGTTAGTCATTTTTTAGTATTTTCTGCTTGCTTTTGACTTTGGCTCCCGTCAAACCCTCTGTTTTGCTCCCTATATTTGACAACTACCAACTCGGATTGACGAGCTGATTGTCTCGTTGGAAAGCTTGATCAAATCTGATGAAGTCACGTTGGAGGCTTCACTGGCAAATTCATCTGTTTAAGCCCTCAAAATCTTGGGTGCCTTTCTCCTTCAGGAGCGCCTATTTGCTCCAGACTTAGAAAATTTTCATGAGATTTTATCTTCAGATTCAAACCTTCATTCTGTACCTTCAACTCTGATCTGGATTTGCCGGAGAATGACAAGTTGGATACTCTGACGAAGAAATCTGTTGCGAAGCTATTTGAATTCTGGAGAGATTGAGCACTTTAGCAAACCCTAACTGCTGGATTAGGCTCCTTAAAAAGATGGGCGCCCCTGGGCACTTGGGGCGCCCAAAGTTCCTAGACTTAGTCAAATTCTGGTGATTTTCATGTTTTTCATTCTAACTTCTGTTTGAATCCTCCCTTTTTGATCTCGAATTCCGGATGATTGGATGATTTGATGACTGTATCGCCGGATCTGTTGCAGAGCTGGAAGGAAACTGAGCATCTTTGCTTGGAATCTCAAACCCTAATTTCATCATCTGGTGTGCTAAAAAGATGGGCACCCTTCTTTACCTGGGGCGCCCAGGTCAAGCAGACTTAGTCAAATTTCACTGTTTTCACCTTCTTCCCTCATTCTTCGTGCTTGCTCACCAAGTCACCTCCTGCTGAATGCTTGAGTGTTGAATTTGATGCCTGGCAGCTGACTGACCTCCATTGATGACCTTAGAGCTCCTGATATGCTTCTGAAAAAGCAGAATAGACCGACTAGGGTAAAATTGATCTTTTTGAGATTTTGACTGCACCAGTCTGATATAGAAGTATTTTGAGCCAATCAAAATCAGTTTGAACCCTAACGAACCAACTTTCTATTTTTAGAAAGTTTTGCCAGTATCCATTTCGAAAGAAACCCAGAAAAACCCAGAAAAAGTTACTATTTTTAGGAAATTTCTAAAAATAGCAGTTTTCCTAAAAAGTAGGGATGGAAAACTGAGATCTGGGTTTTGTAGATTAGGTTGCTCTGAGCAGACCCAGATCGTCAGATTTTGGAAATTTCACGTTTTTACCGCTCATGCAAGACACGCACACCCAAATTTTGACCTTTTTGACAAATTTAACAGGATTTTTACTCATTTCTTCAAAATGTATAAGTGTAACAAAAATTTTAATTTTGGGGTACAACAGGCACACATGGTTATGTATCTCTTTTCATAATTGCTGTGATGCAATGTATGTGAACTGTTCTTTACTGCTTCATAGGTTTTATCAATTTCAAAATCACTTCCAAAAAAGCTGTTGTGCAACTCATAGATAATCCTATATTTAAATTATACTGCAATTCTATCCTTGTACTGCAGTTTAGCATCTTCAATATTTTATTGTTGTACCCAATTCATTGTCAATAGAATTGCATGCATCTTTGCACAATTTGGGGTTTTTCAATCCCCCTTATTTTCTCTCTTGATGATCTCATCATATTCATCTACAGTTTTCTAGATAGACTATGAGCACTCGTATTCTTTTTGCCACTCTTATATCTTAATTTCAGGATCTGGACTCCTCAAATAGCTTATGGTTTTTGATACTGCCTTAAGCCGAATGATGTTTGGTGGATTCATTACATTAACATACCATTGTAGAAGCTAGAGAAGCATATAATGTGTTTGGATAGAATAATGGTTTCCTAGATAGATTAGGTGCATTCATATTCTTCTTGCCACTCTCATACCTTAATTTCAGGGTTTGGGACTCTTCAAACAACATATCTGTATTCTATATTGCCATAGGCCCATAAGCATATAATGGCATGTAATGAATCCAAGTGTGTTAAATATACTTCCACTAGCCTGAGCATGATATACAAAACTTTCTGATGCAAGAGCTTAAATTAAGGTCATTCTTATAGATGCTTGTCAGATAAATCCTTTTCTATGTCATTTTTAACAACTGATGTTGGATCCAATAAGCAATAAAAATTGAAACCTTTATAAGAAAGGAAACATAGATAAATTCTTTTCTATGTTATTGCCAACAATTGATGTTGGATCCAATAAGCAATACAAATTGAATTCTTTAACAATAAGAAAAGAAACATTAAAGTATCAACATTTAATCAACTTGTAATCAATCAATACATGTTTACAAGGAATGGACTGAAGACCACAATCAAGGTTATCACAATAATAGAAAAGTACTATAAGTAGCAGCCATCAGTACACAGAAAACCCAAATTTATATGGGTCTGTGCTAGTAATGGAATGCTATAGGTATGCTTTGGAGCTGCATGTGTAGGCTTAACCTGTCTTTATATCTCTATATTATTTTGAATCTTGTTGGAAAATATCCGACTGATCTATTCAGCTTCTTTAGGTAATGGTAGATTTTCAAGCAGCGGAGCGGCAAAGGCTTGAGGAGCCAGTTGCAGAGATTGGGTTGGAACCATTATGTGCAATTGTATGTGTTTATTCAAGATTGAATTTCTCAGCATGCATGAGGCAAAAACTAATTTCATAGGTATAAATTGTATGAGCAATAACTTTTGATTTTGATTATGACATGCAAATTTTTGTGTGAAAGGTTAACAACAATTTACGCTGTTATGATCTGGCAATGGAGCTGAGCAGTAGCACAATGGAAGCACTTACTCCTTACTATGCGGAACAGGTTTCAATGTTTGATACTTAGATCACATTTTTTTTGGTTTTGTCTCATCAAAATGGGATCTGATATTTTTATCATGGAAAGTTCAAATCTAGCAATGCATTATATAAATGTTCTTCATTCAAATCAATATAAAATTCAATTCTAGAGCTAATTGTATATTAGCATTTTTTGATTATGTACTGTGATTTATTTAAACTTTTTGTATATTTAAGTTATATAGTCTAATTACTTCTATTGCTGTTTGGGAGTATTTGTTATTTTAATATTCTTTGCTTTCTAGGGATGTAGAATGCATCTAGATATTAGGAAAAAACTTTTATATTTTTGTAGCGCTGGACCTACATTTAGAGTATTCTGAAGAGGTTATTGTTAGGTTCTAGTTGAAATGAAGTGATTAAAACATGATTGATGGTGCACATATGGATGTGAAAAATGTTCTCTTAAAACACTACTGTTTTAAATTGGCATTCTGCTATTACTGTCCCTAAAGTGATCCAGTAAAAAGTCAAGTTTTTGACAGCTTCCTCTTTCCAGGTCTTTTTAATTAAATTCTTTCAACAAGGGTCTTTCTGTATGGCATTCTTTCTATGGTCTCCAACTCTCCATGGCTCTTTTCAGGATTGATAAAATTGCATATTGACAGGATGATTTGAAATGGATGTAGCTAGACTATAAGTGCTTATTGTATGATCTTTTAGGAACATTTCTCCATCATTGTATTTTGAGGGTCCTATACATATATTTTGGTAGATACTTAGAAAAAGTTCACATCCTATTGTGCCTTGCCAAGCAGCAACATTAACATATATAGTAGTTGCCTCCCATTAATATTTGATTAAACAAAGTCTAACTGACCAATGGCTTCCATTTATTTTCTCCATGCTTCATGGCTCTTAAAAGGTTCATGATTAAATTCCAATATACGTCAGAGTATAAAGTCAAAAATAAGTGTTCATGGTTACCATCATTTGTGGATAAAGCTTGATAAGACTTGTATATTCTGTAAAACTCAAATTTTTAAATGTGACATATGCTTGTTTCAATTTTTAAAACATTATCAATGCACACTATTTTAGAAGTGACACATTATTCAATGTCTTAGTTATCTCTTAAGCAAATGTATGGAATGGTAGTTGAAGTTGACAAACTACCGTGTTAAAGTCCTAAAATGTTTGCAGAAATCTTAATTGAAGGTTTATAAGGTTGTCCCTAAAAATAATGTTCACTCAAACTATGGTTAAAATCTTTCGTAATAGAATTTATCAATATTATAGGATTTACGTTTTAAAACTAACTGATGATGACTTGTTTGACTGTTTGGTATTTGTAAATATAGTTTGAAATAACTTATTTCTATAGCAGTCTGAAAGGCTGCCAATTACATGATAAATTTACATTAAAGTCTTGAAGGAATAAAATTTATACATATTAATGTAAAAAAATGATTATGCTTGTAGATAATATGTTTAAGATATGTAATGCTTTAAAATATCTTGTAAAAATGATGTTTTATTTATGAAACTAGTGATTTTGCAAGTTTATCATGTAGCTTTTGGAATTTAATAGGCTTTTGAGCTCTTGAAATATAGTGTTCCATAGGGACATGTCTCCCCCTTGCCCCCAAAAATATAAAAATAAAAATCAAAAGAGTGGTTTCGATGATATGAACATTCCACATTCCAGAGACTCAAAGATGGGGATGAAATGCCCTCCTGCCAACCCTTGCCACCTCTTGCAGGCAGGGATGCAAATATCTTAAAAATAATGTTTTAGTTATATAAACTAATGATTTTCAAGGATTATCATGTAGCTTTTGGAATTTTATAAGCTTTTGAGCTCTTCTAATGTAGTGTTCCATAGGGGCACCCGTGTGCCCACTCCCCCAGCCCCCAAAATAAAAATAAAAATAAAAAGATCCATTCTGGGAATGGAGACATTCTAGAGACTTGAGGATGGGGTTGAAATGTCCCCCTTGCCAGCCTCCAACAACAGCTAGTAGGGTGGACATCTCGGGGGTGTCCCTGCCTGCAGGGGATATTGTGGGGGACTACTTGACATGCTTGAGATGGCAAGGGGGTGCCTTGATTGTCTTGGGGACAATGGGGAGTCTCCATGTTGAACAAAGTTTCTCTTGTGTGAAAGTTTTGAATAGATAGTCAACATGATGTAATGTACAAATGGTTGACCTTAGAAGAAAGAAGTAATATTTGCACAGTATTAGAGGCAAAGAGACTACTAAAACAGCTGTTATTGTTTTTGTTTACTCTGATGCACTCTGTTATTTTAAGTGATCAAATATCTTTTAATCCATATGTCATTGACAACTTGGGCTTAGTAGAGAGTGGAGGAAGTGGTGAAGGTGGGTGTGGTGGTGGTGAATGGTTTCAAGTTTTCATAAATGTTCAAGAATTTCTGTCGACTGCTGTAAGGATTTTATAAAAACAGAGAAGAAAATAAATTAAAAGATTCAAGAATGATGATATTCCTGTCTTGAACTGCACAAACCTCATCATTTAGACTGGTTGGATTTCCTAACTTCATTGTTAATTCTTTGAGAATGAAGATTTGGTTATAAATAATGTGGATTTCATGTTGGAGAAAACATGATGTTAAAATAATGAAAATGGCATGTGCCATGAAGGTCCATGTGGTCTCAAAGGCCTTAATTTGGGCTGTGCCCCTTGACCTCAAGTTGGGGGCTCTGCCCCCAAACCTCCCTTTAGTTTTAGAAAAGAAAAATATAAAATTTGTATTGGGTCCATGTTTTCCATGGATGAAACTTGTAAATATACAAATATGGATTTCTAATTTCTAATTTATAATCATATGATGCTATGGTGTGCATTGAGCTCATTTTTTGTTCTATAAATGAAGGAAAAATGAATTATGACTTATGTAAATTCAGGTGTTTTGAAATATTATTTTACAAATTTATGTGTTTTCAATGTTAAGAAAATTTTCAAGTTTTTCTCGAGTCTTGTGTCCAAGTCAAATTTTTGGCCTATGGAGTCCAAGTTTTTGAACTATGATTTATAATAATATAATATATTTATTAATCAGTTTAATAATTATAAATATTAGTTATATATATAATAATAATAATATCGAAATTTTGTGTGTTTTTGTGGGTGCAGGTGTGTATGTATGTTGTTCCCCCTCCATTCTGAAATTCAGTGGAACATTGATGAAATCTTATCTGCATTTATTTGTAGGAGCTGAAGATTAGCTCAACACCCAAGACCACTTGCAAAAACAATGGAATCTTTCCACAAGAGAGTATGCAAGAAAATGAGCTTGCTTGATATTAAAATTTATGAGATATATGATACAAAATGTACGATAGCCTTGCTTATATTGACAAGATGAAAGATAGGATTAGACAAGATTATGACATGTGTCTCAATCCTATAACATGTGACAACTAACTCAACTTATTATTAAATGACCTAGGAAAAAGCAATAAATGCCAAAAAGATAAGATCTAAATGACAACTAAGATTTCTAGAAAGATTCCTAGGACCTAAGTGGACTTAACATGTAAATAGGACCCACTAATTAACTAGTTAGGTGAAATACCTATTTACACCTACACCCCCTCTTAAGTGCAACTCAGGGAGTATATTATTATGCAAACGATGCAAATATGCAAGGATGGGTCTCGGCTACAAGGCAATTTTAAGTGCCCATGTACAAATGATCTCTCACAAAGGGAGAAAGGGAGAAAAACCACTTGGGAAAAACCCCTCTCCAAATGAGAGAATGCAAAAAGCAATCATGTACAAGTGATGAAATGAGTGATGTATGGAGGACTCATCAATACCCTCCAAGGACTATATCTATTACTAAGATACATTACAAAAGCTCCCCCATAAGAGGGAAAGAGAGAGACTATTTAGGCCCCCCATAATGCATAATCTCCTGCAAAAAGGGTAAGTGCTTGAAGACAAAACATGATCCAGTGTCGACAAACTTGTCTCCTTTTCGAAAGAAACAAAATCAAGTACAAATGCAGGAATGTTTCCCATTCCGGATAGGAATTGAAAGGAAGACGAACAAAGATGTATGATGTCTCCAAAATCTGCTCATGTGTCTCCTTCCACTGAAGATGAAGATGCCATAATCAAATTAGGTACATGCCCAATAAAAGAAGATGACAAATCAGGACTATGTAGAAATTGATGTTGAACAATCTCCAAAGAGAAAGCTGGTTTGACAACAATAGTGTAATGAATTTCATCAAAGAGGAGAGATAACCCCTCAAATGTGTCCTCCAAATTTGAAATGTGAGAATCCACAAACAAGTTTGAAATACTTGTCAAGAAATCATCCCACAAAGCCAAATCTGAAGAAACAAAATCATCCTATTGAACAGGAATGATGGGAGCCTCAATCAATGACTCTGCACAAGGAATCAATGAAAGTGAAGGTACACCACTTGTTTATGGAGGAGAAGGAGCATTTGAAGAAACCTCGTCCTCATCTTCTGCAGATTCAAAGAACTCCAAATAATCAAACTCCCGAATAGTATCATAGTCATAGGGTATCCTATCTGAAATATAAAGAGGCACAAGATATTTTGAAGCAGGATCATTTGGGAATGGTTAAGTATCAGGATCTCCTTATATCTCTTAAATTTTAGTCCAATGAGCATGAGGACACTCAAAATGAACAATAACATTCAAAATGTCATCATCAACATGCATAGCAATAACTCCTAAGACATGATCTCTTTTGCAATTCCAAGCAAATTTCTTACTAGGTATACTTGGAGGGGGAAGAAGATCATACAAATGTGGTAGCATATGAAGCCAACGAAGATGTTTTATAATTCCATCTCTCCATTGTTTATAGTTTCCCCTTTTCAAGATGATTAGAGAAGGATGAAATGAAAAACCCATAATGACCAAGATAAATCTCTAAAATTACAAAGATCGACAACATTTAGAAACCCATAAACATAATGAATACTGCAAATGAAGCCTTCCTAAAAAGATAAAACTTCTCCAAGAGTTGGGATGTCCAAGTAATTAACCAAAATGCAAATATGCCAAAATCAAAATAAATGATACTTGAGGCTGAACCTTTAATGATAGAGCTCCTCAATACCTTTCAATTGCCGTTGGAATCATGAAAATCGGATAATCTAGGAAAAAATTATGAGCTCAGAGGTCCGAAAGGGAGATCTGACTTCAATCAGCAATAAATTGCACTTGCAGCAAAATTTGGCAAAATAACCCATACCACTGCAAAGTGCTCGAAACTAGCTTTCCTTTGATATCTCATTTGCAAAATTTTGATCTACTGGTGAAAAGTTATGGCTTGTAGAAAAAGACTGCCCAATTAGGGCGCTCCTGGGGGTAAAATTTAAGCCCCTAGGGGCCGGCACTCAGTCCTTAATATGATTGTTGGTCTTTTGTTGTGAAAGAAAAGTGCGTCGTCTTGTGGGCGGCAACGGGGTGGTGCCTTGGCGATAGAGGTCGGTGGTGGCTCCGCATGCCATTGGGGAGATAAGCCCCTCCCCCCTTCAATGTTGGTGGTGACTTGCGGCTTAACCTGTTGATGTAAGTAGCGGCGGGAGATTTCTTTCTCCCATAAATTCGCAATATATATATTAATCAAATGAGGCTGACCTTGGTGAAGGGGTGTAAGAGACCTGCCGTCTCTAACCTCTGATAATTGATGCTGATTGATGAGGGTTTGTAATTTATTTGTGTATTTTCTCAAAGATTGCCAGGCAAGAAATATGCATGCAAGAAATTAACAATTTCTGAAGAAGAACATGGAAAGATATACAATTGGAAACATAGATGAATGCTAGAAATTAAAGCTTTATTGATATTGCATAATTTTTGAAAGCTTTACAAAGAAAGATACCCGGAAACAATCTTCTGATCTTGGAAGATGATGAAACCTTTATTTCGAATCTCTTCTGTAAATCCGATGAAGCACAATCTGAAAATGCCTTCAAACCGTTTTTGAACAGCTTCACAAATAAGCTCGATATTGGCTCCTGAATGAAGCCAATCCACGGGGCAACCCTTCGGAAGATCTTTCACAACCTCAGTTATGCCTATCACTGAGAGTTTTCATTCCCAATGATCTACAATTCTGAAAACCCTAGGTTTCCATCCTCAAGAGCCAAGCTCTCCAAAAGCAAAAATCCAATATGTAAAATGATCCAATGATACCTTCATTTCTTTTCGATGGCATTTATATACTTCTCCAAAT
Organism: Sequoia sempervirens; assembly: GCA_007258455.2. Lineage (NCBI taxonomy): Eukaryota > Viridiplantae > Streptophyta > Pinopsida > Cupressales > Cupressaceae > Sequoia > Sequoia sempervirens. The sequence continues at coordinate 25,193 of VDFB02281518.1, forward strand.
AGGCCAATCCCTTCTAGAAGTCTCTTTTAAATCATTTTAAAATGATATTTAATATTTACCTTTCACTTTAATAAACGCTTCAATAAATGGGCGCTCATTAAATAATAATATTTAATGTACTTTAAGTGACCTTTTGAGGGTCATGGCCCCATCGGACATAAAGTGAATTTAAAACCTTATAATTGCACTTTATAATTAATTATTAATAAAGTAATCACTTTATTAATAATTAAATAACATAACTCCACAAATAATCATTATTTATCAGTTCCGTCTGAACCGGGGAGTTAACCATTGTATCCACTGTGTGTCCAACTGCCTTACTAAAAATAGTAAGGGTCCCTCTCTAACATCCACTGACTTACTATAAATAGTAAGTCCCTCAAAAACTGAACCAAAGACCTCTGAATATCAATGCCTCAGAACATATCAGTAATCTAGGAAGGTAAACACTGCCACTTGCCACCTGAAGAGCTCCATGACGCTCAAACCGGACCCTCTAACCCACCATACTAGCCTACGAGGGTCAACTGATAGGCTAATCCTTCGAACTATGATGCTCGCGAAAATGGGGACATTACAGTCCGCCCTCCCTGAAATTTATTGTCCCCAAGCAATCTCTACTGCAAAGAAACACCAACCCTCGAAAGGCCCAAAAGAAGACTGTTAAATGTCCCACACATCTCTAACTGACTCTTGTAGCACCCACATAAACACATCTGCACAAGCTATCCCTGGATCCCAAACACAGAATGGAAGTCTGTCGTGTCTGACATCCTCAGACTTCCGTTGCACTCTACTGTCTCCAACTTCACCATGTTGAAAGTGGTGAAACAACCCAATGGGACCTGTCCAATACTCAGTGCCAAACCTGTCGCCACTTGGATCCCAATACAATTTGAACTCACATCCATATGTCATGCGGAGATAACAACATCTAGAAGCATCTGCTACACCCAATCTCTCTCCGTCCTCTGCTAAACCCTCATGGATGTGATAACTAACCAAGCCATCATGCCTATTGACACCATAGTCACCCTATAACCATGTACCCATATGAAAACTCTGTGACATAAAAGTAGCAAGCCCTATCGGATACATATCAGCATGATGGATAACTAACTGTTGTCCCTGCAAGTAATCCCCCACAAACAACTGAGTCGGGTACTTGCAATCACAAAATCCATCCTCAGAAGATGATAACTCTCCATCCCACAATGGATGGTATAAATCCTGAGCCATTCCACACCGACGCATCATCAATTCCTCCATGTGTGGGCTAAAGGAGAAGTGATGAGCACTCCTCACTATGCAATCAAGATAAAATGCTCCCACCTCAGTCAATGGCTGACCATCATAGTCTTGGGGAAACAAATTAGCTGCATGGGATGAAGTGACTGAATTGCTTCCAGGTGAGGGAAACAAATCAACATGAGTACCAATCTCCATATTGGATGATGCCCAACATATCTCTTGTGGTGACGATGGAGTAGCGATGTGATCTGTCACACAACTCTGGGGAGAATCAACTATCACATCACAAGAGTTCTCAAACACCTGCTCTACATCACCTAACATGGGACTAACCTCAGGAGAACCTAGTGCAACAAGTGGTTCTCTGCTGCTCTCAACCAAAGCACTCATCCCATCTGAATTAACTGTACCAACATTTGTGGCGGATGTAACAACATCCTCAGCACATCCATCACTGCTACCTGTGGATATAAGATCATCACCAACTGCCGCTGAAGGAAACTGAATTGAAACTGTAGCTAGTGAAGACTATGCCCGACTCAATTCCACGGTAATCTCCTCAAACCGTGACTGCGACTCACGAAGGGCCAACTGAGCGCTCTCCAATGAGTCCATAGTCACCTCAAGCTCATGTGTGAGCTCGTCAACCTTCTCTTCCTTCCCCTTCAGTGCATTGTAGCAAGTGCAATCCCACTCGAGAAGATAATCCCTATCAGCTAGTAACTATAAGTAATTTTGTTTCATTATCCCAATGGCTTCTCATAGTGCATGGAACTTTGTAAGGGAAAGGCCACTATCACCGTGCTCATTTGACATAGGAGTACCCCAACCAAATGTAGCCAACATCTGACGAACAACATCAAAGTGCTCTATGGCTATGGCAATCATGCTATCATTGACCTTAAGTTGCCCAACCAAATGATGAGGTCTTTGAAACTCATGACTCCCATGCAAGCTCTCTGAATCAAAGTCTGCACTGTGATATGAAGCTCTATCAACATCACTCACCTCATGATAAGCAGCATTGTGTGTGCAATCAACTGTGCACACATCAATAACTAAGGTACTACCGCCATGTACCTCAGAGGATGGCTCCACTGGAAGGGTAGAAGCTGCTGTTTTAACATTCTCTTCGCACACTTCCGCTTCAAATGTAACTGCATGTCCATCCAACTCACGATTCTGGGATTCCATGTCAACATATGAACCTTCTAGCTTGTTTCCTAAGGTCTGATCTGGAAAATCAGACTCACCACAACATGAATCCACATCACATTGCACCATTAGTACCCAAATCTTGAGCACCTTCATGTGACAACTCAGTAGATGCATCTTGCACATGTGTAGTCATTGCTGTCTCATGCTGATGCAAAATTTCCACACTGCTGTCATGAAAATCAGACTTGCTATCATGACTGATAACATCATCCTGAGCACTAATAGTCACCACATTCTCCACAAATCTCACCTTCTTTTCCTGCACCTGCTCCTCCTCAATCAAATAAGGTCCCAACTTGTCTTTACACTGATCAAAGACACTGCATACCAACACATAAGTAGCTGGAGATATCAATTTCTCTCGCTTACAAACAGCTAGGAGTAATGACATAATAGGCTGAGATACATTATCCATGTTATCAATGATGGAAGTCATAATAACTCCCATGTAGTCTTGGGTAGATTGATTATGTGCCGAACTGATGGACTCAATGAAGAGTCGGAGCAATTGCAACACAAGATCATGATGATCATAGTCAAGCATGGCAACACATGGTCTCACTCGTGCCATCAACTCCAATAACTTAACCTTTCTTCTAAATGTAGGACTACCACTATCACCAATCCCGACCATATTGTCAACAATTAGCTGAAAAACCTCACCCATGATGGTTGTGTCATAAGTAACTTGAGGACCTGTGATCCTTAAAAACTGACTGATGCATAGGGCAACTGTGAGCCTAACCTCACTGTCACTGTGTCTCAAGTACCTATGCTCACTCAATGCTTTCATTGCAGGAACCATCGCTATCTGAAGCAATGCTGAAGGTGACTGTTCTACATAACTTCAAATTTCTTCTAGCCTATTCCAAATAGACAATGTATCATATCTAGATTGATGTAAACTGCCAAGCTTATTACCTTGTTTATAGAGCATTCTGGCCAACCATTTACCATCATCCGATTCCATTATCTCGCCACTGCTTGAATTCATTTTTAAAACTGGACTGAATTCATACCAAAAAAAACTTGAATTCTCTTTCACAGCATATGCAAGTATAAATTCTCAGGCTTCAATCATAAGCTCACTGTGAAATGAAATTGGGCATATATGAAGGATAACTGCACTGTGAAATATACAACAGCAATAAAAGTTTTCCCAGAAAATATTACTAACTATAATAGCTTCAAATAATTGTCAACTTTTCAATTGTATTGCAGATTATTCACCAGAAGATAATAAGTAGTAATTTTGTGATTCTGCCCTCAAATAACCACTATGAATTCTTCTTTTCCAGAAATTGACACAGGGATAGAATATTTTATTTGATGAGTAAGGGAGTGGCTGGAGATTATGTCATTTTCTGCAAACTTCCCAAATTGTCTTTTTTCTAAATTTGTTTTTATTCTGGATAGTGCGGCTCGCTTCAAGCAACCTGACTATTTTACTAGCTTGAATACTCGACTCCCACGATTATTAATATTGGGCGTTCGATAACAAAGCATCTCTTTTCAGAAATTGAAATCACCCTATAGTGACTCCTCAAAATGAGACGACGATTACATTTTATCATACGATTTGATCTGAAGAGGTAACCAGCTCCCGATACTATTAAACTTGTAACAATTTTGTCTTATGCGGATTTACCTCTTTTGTCTATCGAGCCTTGAAGTATGACTTAGCAGTTAGCGACAGTCTTCAAGCCTTAAAATATTATCTACTCCTTTTACCTGGCTTCTAGAAATTTCGTCTTTTCTGTTTTATTAATGTAGGCTACGATTTTTTTTTTTTTAAATAATCCCAGCTCTTGATCTTTTGGCGGCTACTCATCAAATCACAATTCTTTAATTTGTCACTTGTTGACTTTACTTGAATTTGTTTTTTCTACTCTGACTTGTCTTTAGCGGCAGGCTCAACTACTATCGGTCTCCTTCCCCTTATGTTAGCCGCGATTCACCAATTTTTTTTTTCTAATCTCCGTAAATAGGACCCGACAATTCCCAGAGAAGAGTTGATCTTGCCTTTATGACTTTCCTTGACCCCTGCGTAGGATTCCAGCTAATTTGTCTTATGTGCCACGATTGTTCATTGTCTTATTGGATATACTCAAAAAATGCCACAATTAACAAATAATGGCTGGTGGCTAAAAATAAACTACGACGTTTCTCCTTAGACACGACCTCTCCAACAATGACTCCCACGTGAGTTCCTTTCAAGCCCCGACTCTCTACAACGGCTAGAATGAGATTCCCGTGGCTTCATAATGTAATCACGACTGGTAGATGCAATTAGCTTCACCGGAAATTCTGTGTGTCTTCCCAACAACCCCAATCGCCTTCACACAAGCCTTCAGAATAATGCACGATGGAGGAAATTATATTTGCTTGTGACAAATTCATACACTGTTCCCCATGTCACGATTTTCTTGGATTTGCCTTTCTCGACATCATGAAGTTGGTGACTTAATAAGCACCTTGAATATATGTGCTCGCACAGATCTCGAAACGTAGGCTATAAGAATTATCTTATTATGACTAGGTAACCAAGCACCCCAAATTCATTAAATAATAATTACTATTGCATTGACTCCCAATAATCTTAAACTCTATTCAATATTTTTTATAGTCTCAAATTTGGACTGAAAGATCTCTGCGATTGATACTCTCTTCAAACCCTATATTCTGAATATTTCTTTTTGAACTCTGAATTTTTATTTTCTTTTTCTCACTGCTCATGAAATTTATTTCCCACACAGGATGGCAGGAAAATTGCTCTGATACCACTGTAAGAGACCTGCTGTCTCTAACCTTTGATAACTGATGCTGATTGATGAGGGTTTGTAATTTATTTGTGTATTTTCTCAAAGATTGCCAGGCAAGAAATATGCATGCAAGAAATTAACAATTTCTGAAGCATAACATGCAAAGATATACAATTGGAAACATAGATGAATGCTAGAAATTAAAGCTTTATTGATATTGCATAATTTCTGAAAGCTTTACAAAGAAGATACCTGGAAACAATCTTTTGATCTTGGAAGATGATGAAACCCTTATTCCGAATCTCTCCTGTAAATCTGATGAAGCACAATTTGAAAATGCCTTCAAAACCTTTTCAAACAGCTTCGCAAATAAGCTCGATATTGACTCCTAAATGAAGCCAATCCATGGGGCAACCCTTTGGAAGATTTTTCACAACCTCAGTTATGCCAATCACTGAGAGTTTTCATTCCCAATGATCTACAATTTTGAAAACCCTAGGTTTCCATCCTCAAGAGCCAAGCTCTCCAAAAGCAAAAATCCAATATGTAAAATGATCCAATGATACCTTCATTTCTTTTCGATGGCATTTATATACTTCTCTAAATAGGCCAATCCCTTCTAGAAGTCTTTTTTAAATCATTTTAAAATGATATTTAATATTTACCTTTCACTTTAATAAATGCTTCAATAAATGGGCACTCATTAAATAATAATATTTAATGTACTTTAAGTGACCTTTTGAGGGTCATGGCCCCATTGGACATAAAGTGAATTTAAAACCTTATAATTGCACTTTATAATTAATTATTAATAAAGTAATTACTTTATTAATAATTAAATAACATAACTCCACAAATAATCATTATTTCTCAGTTGCGTCTAAACCTGGGAGTTAACCATTGTATCCATTGTGCGTCCAACTGCCTTACTAAAAATAGTAAGGGTCCCTCTCTAACATTCGCTGACTTACTATAAATAGTAAGTCCCTCAAAAATTGAACCAAAGACCTTTGAATATCAATGCCTCAGAACATATCAGCAATTTGGAAAGGTAAACACTGCCATCTGCCACTTGAAGAGCTCCATGATGCTCAAAGCGGGCCCTCTAACCCACCATACTAGCCTACGAGGGTCAACTGATAGGCTAATCCTTCGAACTATGATGCGTGCGAAAATGGGGACATTACAAGGGCCGCCTTTCTTCAGACAATATTTAATATTTTATTTTATTCAAAATAATAAAGGCCGACTAAGTGACGCATTGCTTGAGGCCAACCATTCACAATGAAGAAACGACTTGTTTGATAGAAGCCATATCACCTTGTATATAAAGAAGGCATGCTCATTCCTACATCATCTAATTAATTTCAAGACAAGTTCACATAAATTTTGGGAGGAGTTCGCTATCTTTAGCAGATCAATTTATTGCTTCAAGGAGATCGACATTGTGAGAAGTCATTATTGATTGTTTAATTTGCATCTAGAGAGGTGCTGTTATAATTACATCAGATCGGCTTAGAGGTTGGCCAAATTGTAAAGCTTATTGCTGTTATTTTATTCAATATATAAGTGATATATTGTTGCTGGGTTTCTTCTCCCTCAAGAAGGAGGGTTTTCCCAGGGTATATGCTGTGTTCTATTGTTTAGATTTGTTTTATTTTTGCTTAATTCAATTCTGCTTCTAAATTTGACATGGTATCAGAGCGGGTTTAAGCAAGATCAAGATCAGATTTGTTTAAGCAGCAAAATCTTCTTCTCTTTTTCTCATCTAAGGGAGTCTATCTAAGCTTCGAAAATGGTGAACAAACTCAAGGTTGAAGATAGGCTTGATGGTGCATTGAACTTCACCTCTTGGAAATTCAGAGTTCTTGTTGTGTTGGAAGAGAATGATCTTCTCGATTTCGTGGAGAGTGATGTGCTTGAGCCATCCGATGAGGCTTAGAAAACTCAATGGAAGAAGAATGGCACTAAGGCTAGGAAGATCATGATTGATTATGTGAAGGATCATCTTGTGCCAATTATATCCAAGATGAAGACAACCAAAGTCATGTTCGAGACACTTCAAGGGTTGTATGAGATCAACAACATCAACAGAGCTCTTGCCTTAAGGCAATAACTCCATCATATAAAGATGGCTAAAGGAGATTCAGTCATCTCTTTCTTCATGAAGATCATTGAATTGAAAGATCAACTATATGCCATTGGAGATGTAGTTGAAGATAGAGATCTAGTCATGTTGGCACTAAATGGTCTCCCTCAATCTTGGGAACCCTTTATTCAAGGCATTAGTGGAAGATCTAAATTGCCCAAGTTTGATCGTCTTAGAGCTGATTGCATTCAAGAGGAATCCAGGTTGGCAGCAAGAGGGAATGGACGAAGCTCTCACAATGAAGACAATCATGTTCTTGCTGCTCAAACTTCCAGAAGGAAAGGAACTGGAAGAGAAGGGAGAAAAGGAAATTTCAAGAGAAATATAGACAAAAAATCAGATTCTGCTCTTGAACCAAAGAAGAAGAAGGATCTCTCTCATATTCAATGTTTCAGATGTGATAAGTATGGTCACTATGCTCGAGATTGTATAACAAGACCAAAGCAACATGCTTCTACTGCGGATGTTGATGATGTCTCCCCCCAAAAGGAATCTAGAGATAACTCGGGAGGATTTCTATTCATCTCTGCTCTATCAAGGAATGTTCCAACCGATAGTAGCACTTGGTTGATTGATAGTGGTGCTTCATGACACATTACAGGATATAGAGAGCATCTTTCAAACTTGGTAGAAAGAGAAACCAACTTACAAGTGATAATCGGAGATGATGCTTGCTATTCAGTGAAAGGTGCTGGAGCCACCTCTCTTCATCTAGATTCTGGCATCCCTCTTCATTTGAGTAATGTCTTGTTTGTACCAGGAATCAAGAGAAATCTTGTATCAATTTCAGCATTGGAGGACAAAGGATGTCAAGTTGCATTTTCTAAAGGAAAAGTTCTTGCTTGGCCGAAGAACTCAAGCATCAAAACAACTTGTGTGATTGGTGCCTGTCAAGAGAGTCTATACAGAATTTCTATTCGTCCAGTTCAAGTGTTGTTGCATGATTCTACTAGTTCGAGTGAGCTATGGCATAGGAGACTTGCCCACCTACATTTCAGAGCTCTTCCATCCATGGAGAGGATGGTTATGGGTCTACCGAAGCTCAGTCAGGGGCATGATGGCACTTGCAAAGGATGTGCACTGGGTAAGAATGCTAAGGGTCCTTTTCATAGTAGTGAAAGTAGATCTAAAGGAATTCTAGATCTTGTTCATTTTGATTTATGTGGTCTAATGTCTGTGGCATCTTTGAGTGGTTTTTGGTATTATGTAATTTTCATTGATGACTATTCTCGAAAGACTTGGATTTACGTTTTGAAGTCTAAGGAATCTAAAGAAGTACTTGATAGATTCAAAGAATTCAGGGCTCAAGTTGAAAATATGTCTAGAAAGAGGATCAAGGTTCTGAGATCTGATAATGGAGGAGAATACACTCTTTGAGGTTTCCGAAATTTCTGCATTGAGGCAAGGATCAAGAGGGAGTTCTATGTTCCTTATAGTCCTCAGCAAAACGGAGTTGCAGAAAGGAAGAATAGATCCGTAGTTGAGGCAGCCAAAGCTATGATTCATGATCAAGACTTACAAACCTTCCTTTGGGTTGAAGCTTCCAGAATTGCAGTGTATGTTCTGAATCGAAGCCCTCATCGAATACTGGAAAATATGACTCTTGAAGAAGCCTTCACGGGTGTGAAACCTGAGGTTAGTCATTTAAGAATCTTTGGTTGTCCTGTTTATATTCATGTGCATAAAGATAAAAGATCTAAGTTAGAACCATCAGGCAAGAAAGGAATATTTGTGGGCTACAGTGAAACTTCTAAGGTCTACAGGATCTACATTCCAGGATAGAAACAGATTGAGATTAGCAGGGATGTCACTTTCAAAGAAGAGGTTGCATTCAAAAGATCTAAAGGTTCTTTCATGGAGATAGATAGTGAAGAACAAGAGACACCTCGGGATATGGACATTTCTCCTGATCATACTCCTAAGATTCAGAGGGAGTCTATTGAACCAAAAGAGGCTAGTGATCCAGTTGATCCCTTAGAACCTACTGATGGTCTGAGAGACATTCCTATAGGACGAAAGAGACCTCTATGGGCTAGACAAACTATGCAAGAGGCAAAGAAGTATGCAGCTCCTTGAGGCACATTTTTGAGAAAGCAAGAGACCATAGAAGTTTCCAGGCTATGTGGCATTGATGAGTCACATCATTGAGTCTGAGTCTTCCAGTGTTGAGGAGGCATCAAATCAACAAGTATGGAGAGATGCTACGACAGAAGAATATCATTCTATTATCAAGAATGATGTTTGGGATGTTGTTCCTAGACTTGAAGGGAAATCAGTTGTACCTTCCAAGTGGCTTTCCAAGATCAAGCATGCAGCTGATGGGAGCGTTGAGAAGTACAAATAAAGATTTGTGGCTAGAGGATTCTCTTAGAAAGAGGGAATAGATTATGAGGAGACATTTGCTCCTGTTGCTTGATATATATCTATTAGGACTATCATTGCTATTGCATCAACTAAAGAATGGAAGCTACATCAAATGGACGTAAAGACTGCATTCCTTAATGGTGTGATTGAAGAAGAAGTGTACATTGAGCAACCAGATGGCTTTGTGATTCATGGGAAGGAGTCTCATGTATGCAGATTGAAGAAAGCATTGTACGGCCTTAAGCAGGCACCTCATGCCTGGTATGAGAGGATTGATTGATACTTGATGAGCTTGGGATTCTCCAAGAATGATGCAGATTCAAATCTTTACTTCAAGTTAGTTGATGGTGAGGCTTTAATCCTGGTTCTTTATGTTAATGATTTATTTCTTACTGGAGCAGAATATCTCATTATCAAAAGCAAGGAGGAGTTAGCCTCTGAGTTTGAGATGAAGGATCTAGGTTTTATGCATTACTTTCTAGGATTGGAAGTGCGGCAGAGAGCCAATGAGATTATTCTAAGTCAAGGAAAATACACCATAGACATCTTAAAGAAATTTGGGATGATGGATTGCAATTCCATGGCTACATCGATGGAAACGAATTTGAAGAAGTTGAGTAATTCTGCAGCTAGTTCAGATCTGGTAGATCCCACCATGTACAGGTAGTTGATTGGATCGTTGATGTATCTAGTTAATACTAGACCAGACATTTGCTATGCAGTGAGTGCCCTCAGTCAGTTCTCATGTGTGAACCAAGGCTAATTCATCTAGTTGCAGCAAAGCATATCTTGAGATACTTGCGTGGCACAGTAGGATATGGCTTGAGATATACCTCCAGTGTAGATCTAAAGTTACAAGGCTATTCTGATTCTGATTGGGCTGGGAGTGTAGCTGACAAAAAGAGCACCTCTTGATGTTGCTTTAGTTGGGAGTCTACCATGATTTCTTGGTGTAGCAGGAAGCAGACTTCAGTGGCACTAAGAACTGCAAAGGCCAAATATATTGCAACATGTGTAGCAGCTCGAGAAGCAGTGTGGCTTTGAAAGCTCCTTGCAGGTTTATTTGGGCAAACATTGGAGCCGACTGTAATTCATTGTGACAATCAAAGCTGTGTGAAGCTATCTATCAATCCGGTGTTTCATGACAGAACAAAACATGTGGAGATCAAATATCATTATATTAGAGATATGGTGCTACGAAAAGCAATTCAACTCAAGTATATTTGCATTGATGATTGGACGACTGATATTCTCACCAAGCCTCTCTCCAGAGTGAAGTTTGTACATTTTCGAGACAAGCTTGGAGTTGTGGAGAATGAAGCCCTTGTTGAGAGGGAGACTCAGCATCAGTGATCTTTGATATTTGCTATAATTCATATTTCTCTGAGACGGAGAAATATGAGGTGAAAGCCCTTGTCCATCTTTGAGACGGAGATGTGGTTCTTTCCACCCAATGGGAGTAGCCATGGTGGATGTCATGTTGAGAGACTCCATGACATCACGTTGAGAGATTCCGTGATGAATTCTTTGTACTTGTGTTTTTTCCACACATGGGAGTAGCCATGGTGGACGTCATGTTGAGAGACTCCATGACGACATCACGTTGAGTGACTCCATGATGGGCACTTGTGCACATTTTCCTTTCCACACATGGGAGTAGCCATGGTGGACGTCATGTTGAGTGACTCCATAACGATATTGTTAAATTATATGATCAGATTGAATGCACAGAAAATCAATTCAAAATCAACACAATAACACAATAGATACCCTGGGAAAACCCTCCTCTTGGGAGAAAAACCCAGCAACAATATATCACTTATATATTCAATGTCACAAAGAATGTCTCCTTTACAATGGGCCGATAGATAGGCCAATAATGAGCATCACAATCTGATGCAAACACAATTACAATATGATGCAATCTGCGGATAATAAACTCAGGCACCAACAGAGAAACTTGAACTGCTCTTGATGACAACCACGCACTATGTGAAATGAGCTTGAATGAATATCGAATGAATGCCAAACAATGAGATGCCATTGACTATAAATACAAGTTAAAGGGAGAGAAGCATCCCTTCAAATCTCCATGTCGGCCTCTATGCAAAGGACGTGACTTGTAACAACCAAGGGCAACTCCTCATGACAAAAGGTTGGCTTCACTTATTAACAAATAAATAAAATGCCTATCCACAATGATGATGTCGACCTCACCAAAAGTTGCGACTTCTTCATAAATCCGAATTGCTTAATAATTAATCAACATTTATTATGCAAGACGTGTCTCTTCATAAGAATCACTATTTCTTATAAATTAAATAGACAACGACTACAATTTAATTTAGCCACTGATGTAAAGGAGATCTGCTGGAATAGACGACTGACGCTGCAATAATCATCAATAGATATCACATTGAGTGACTTTGTGATGAACTCTTTCCCACAAATGGGTGTAGCCATTGTGGGTGTCATGTTGAGAGACTCCATGACATGGTTATCTAGAAAGATATCTCCCTAGCTAAGAGGGAGTGTTGATGTAAGTAGCGGCGGGAGATTTCTTTCTCCCATAAATTCGCAATATATATATTAATTAAATGAGGCTGACCTTGGTGAAGGGGCGCCTTTGTTCAAACAATATTTTATATTTTATTTTTATTCAAAATAATAAAGGCCGACTAAGTGACGTATTGCTTGAGGCCGACCATTCACAATGAAGAGATGTCTTGTTTGATAGAACATATCACCTTGTATATAAAGAAGGCATGCTCATTCCTACATCATCTAATTAATTTCAAGACAAGTTCTCATAAATTTTGGGAGGAGTTCGCTATCTTCAGCAGATCAATTTATTGCTTCAAGGAGATCGATATTGTGAGAAGTCATTATTGATTGTTCAATTCGCATCTAGAGAGGTGCTGTTATAATTACATCAGATTGGCCTAGAGGTTGGCCAAATTGTAAAGCTTATTGCTGCTATTTTATTCAATATATAAGTGATATATTGTTGCTGGGTTTTTCTCCCTCAAGAAGGAGGGTTTTCCCAGGGTATATGCTGTGTTTTGTTGTTTAGATTTGTTTTATTTTTGCTTAATTCAATTCTGCTCCTAAATTTAACATAACCAACTGCTAAAAACTTTTTAGCTGGTGCAAATTTAAATTTCAGCGAAATCAAAATTTTAATTAAAAAAAACAAGTTAACAAAAATATTAAAATAATTTTGAATTTCTATGGATTGTTTGTACTAACTGACGTTGACATTGTGCAGGCGTGACAAGGAATTTGTAGAGAAAATTCACTCGACTATACCCAATTTTGTTGATTGGACTGCGACTTGACGATGTCAACGATTGTACGGATTTGTATTGATCTGTACTTCACAAAATAATGGCGACGAAACAGGAAAAAACCTCTGAGGGCCCAAGGCAAAAATCTCCAATTTCGATGATTTGATAGGTGATTTTATAGTTTTTGGGCCTTTTGGCTGCGATGGCAGGGTCTGTTTTGGCCCAAAATGCTCCAAAATATCAACTACCTCCTGGATTTGGCAACCACCTCCCAACTTCAAACCCTTGTAGATCTAGCTTCACAAGTCCAATTTGTACGAAATATGAGCCAAAACCAACTTTCTTCAACTCCTTAACTCAATGGTGAGCTCAAATTTGCACCAACAAGCTTCAAAATCAACATGCAATAGAAATCCACAAAGAGGAAACCCCAAATCTTGTGTTTTTTTTCAAGTTTTTCCGATTCTCTAGATCACCATATGGTGCAAGAGAAGAGCATACTCAACTTTACTAAAATCCACCAAGATTTCTCATTGGGCAATAGCTCTACCCTCAAATTTGAGTAGGGTTTTGCATGGCCATGAATCTGATACCATATAGGAGCTGAAGATTGCTCAACGCCCAAGACCACTTGCAAAAACAATGAAAACTATCCACAAGAGAGTATGCAAGAAAATGAGTTTGCTTGATATTAAGGTCTATGAGATATATGATACAAAGTGTACAATAGCCTTGCTTATATAGACAAGGTGAAAGATAGGATTAGACAAGATTATGACATGCGTCTCAATCCTATAACATGTGAAAAGTAACTCAACTTATTATTAAATGACCTAGGAAACAGTATTAAATGCCAAAAAGATAAGATCTAGATGACAACGAAGACTTCTAGAAAGATGTTGGAATATGAAGACAATTTTATTGTTATTCCAACAGTGACAAATAGTCGACATTGAGTACCTAGTGTTTTAGGTAAGCGTCTGACACAACCAAAGTCCTATTTATTCAATCGAAGGTTGAAATGACGGGGGGCCCTGGGGGGGTTGTCATAGCTCCCTTGTATGCTGAATGGTGTTACACTGTAGGTGTTAACGCCGAAGGTGTTTTCGGTCAAGCCAAAATTTTTCTTTTTGGGATTCACTATATATGGTAATTTTTTCAAATAATCAACATGTAGTTGCATGAGTCACACTTTCCATTTTTGGAAGTTTTGTTTGACAAGGACTCTGCAACTCAGATTTCTTATACTCTTTTGAAGTCATGTTTTCTTGAACTTTTGAAGGTTGTTGTAATTGTGAATTTCCTTAAAAATAAAAAGACGAGAGAACTTTGCCTGTGGTTTTTTCTTAGATAATTTTACCAGGTTTTCCACGTAAATTTTGTGTTGAATTTGTGCTTATTATTTTTCTCTATTTTGCATTGTAAATTTCTTTCAAAAGATTCCTAGGACCTAAATGGACTTAACATGTAAATGGGACCCACTAATTAACTAGTTAGGTAAAACACCTATTTACACCAACATTATCTATATTATTTATATTCAAGTTAATTATAATTTGAACTTCAATTGTAATGCCAATTATCATTGTATAGGATAACGAGTAGCCAAATTGTTAGTTGAATTTTAATTATTGTATAATTTATTAATTGCCATTGCATATTGCAGGGACTAGCCACTATGTGGTGCTTGTTATTTTGCACCCTCATTAGATTTATATTGTTGAGCTTTACAAAGTCAAGGGTGATAAGTCATATGCTATGAGAAAAGAAGATCATTGATCTTTTTTTCCTATTTCTGAAGGCACTTATGGCTGATTACTTCAAGGATATTTCCTATAATATATTCTCTATTTTTTGGTCATTTGACTGAAATTAAAATACTATGCATTTAAACTCAAGGTTGCTAGTGTTCAAATTTAACGCATGGTGACCTGCAATATGATTGTCTTTCAGTTGTCCTTTGCCAATTTTCTGGTTTGATGCTTAATTGGTTGCAAAAGAAGAGTTGAATGGAGGGAAAAGAGGGGTAAGTTGCACAAGGATCACAAAATTGAGTTGAGACCTCTATTTCTGTTTCCTTGGATGAGAAAGAAGTGAATGATGTGAAAAAATGCTTAGTAGTATTGGGGTTTTTCATTAACGAACATAAAAATTTACTCCAGGGCAAGAAGGGGAAAGGTGAATAGGGTTTGGGTAGCATAGTTAAGGCCTTTACTTCTATTTCCTTGGATGATAAAGAATTGAATGATGTGGAGAAAATGCATAGTACTTTAGGCATTCCTCTTAATAGTAATTGTCTTCAATCATGGCCTTGCTGGTTGAAGTTGAAGGATTTTTTAATCTTCCAAGTATATTAGAATCTAAAATTTCCTAGAATTATTGGTGGTTCTATGATGGGGCTTCATAGGCAATTCTATGTTTTTATTGTGTTATAATTGTCTTCCAAAATCTATTGAAGAAATCTTTGGAATCCCTGTACACATATTTTTGTGTAAATCATTGTATTGAAACTTGGAAAACACTTGCTGTCACAAGGCAAGGCAGAGTTGCAAATTTGCAGCCTAAACTTGCTAAGTTGCCAAGTTTGATGGTGGGACACAATCAGATTTGTGAGTGCCAACTATAAAACTAAGTGAGTCTGATAGACTGAAAAAAAAGGCATTAAAAGAACACACTTTAAACACATTACAAACATTTTCACACATTTTCCTCACCCATTCAATTCTTTTCACTTTTATTCAGATGACATGGATCTATTTCTTCCCGATCACGCTTGATCCACAAGGATAGACATACATTATGAGTTTCTTTACAATTGTGGGAGTTGCATTGACCTTGGATGTTAGGAGAGACTTTCAAAGGAGTGTTGTGCTTTCTTTTGGCAACACCATTCTTTCCCTATTGGCCTTACACTTCTCGATGAGCATTTCTAGATTGTGTATCAGTCCTTTCACAATGATCAACAATGGCATTGATGCTTCTTGTTGAAAATAGCTAATAACACAATATAATATTATTTTTTTTGTTCAATGAATCGCTGCTAAGGGGCAGCACCTGTATCGCTTTTGACTGGAGCTATGAACGATTGAGGCCACATTCGAGGGACTTCATCCCCGCCATTCATGTCACTACGCTTGCTTGCATTCCCGCCAAGCTCCCTGTAGGACCCGACGTCATTTCTTCGTCTGCTATGCCTGCCTATATTCTTGCGAAGCTCCCTACAGGACCTGGTGTCAATCCTCCATCTGCTTCGCTTGCTAGCTTTCCCACCAAGCTCCCTACAGGACCCGACATCAAACCTCTGTCTGCTTTGCCTACCTATAGTCCCACCAAGCTCCTTGCAGGACCCGGCGTCAATACGCCGTTTGAACACCCCCGCTAGCTCCACCACTCCAACGTTCCCTCCAACTTTTTGACCCCGCAGTAGCGCCCGATCTTCTTCCGTCCTCCTTTGTCCTCTCTTTGGCCAATGATCAACGCGTGTTTGTCCCTCCATCCACCGGTGGGATTCAAACACAAGACAATAGTTTCACTATTGCATGCAACTTGCCGTTGCATTGCGGGGTCATCCCCAACACAATATAATATTATTAGATATTGCAGTGACGATTATTATGAAATTCATCTCCTCAGAAAGAGATTGAGAGATGTAACCAATAATTGAAAATGTGACACTTGCCCATAACCCTAAACATGAATAATAACAACACTAACACACCACTAAGTCACTTCAATGGCTTTATTACAAAGGTAACCCATATATTCTAGCAACTCCTTTTAAGGCTTGCTAGTAATTGTACTAAGAGAAAAACATACTAACAAATTGATTGAAAACTAAAAACCTTAGAATCAAACAACATCATATATTCTTTAAAATCTTTCTCATTGAATATCAATTCTTGGACTAGGTAGAACTCCATCAAGTTGCCTCATAACCCTCATAAAGGTGTAGCTTCTAAGTTGAATTCCTGAGTCCCAAATTCCATACCAACCGATAGAACCAAATAGCTCCTAAAAGCCTTAGAATCAAATAGAACCATATATTCTTTAAAAGCTTCTCATTGAATATCAATTCTTGGACCAGGTAGAACTCCATTAAGTTGCCTTGTAACCCTTGTAAAGGTGTAGCTCCTAAGTTGAATTTCTAAGTCCCAAATTCCATGTCACCAAACTCCCGAATTGGAAATCTCTTGAATTGTTGGACACCCAGTTGAGCTATATCCATATTGTGTGATCAAGTTGTCTGATGACCCTTGTAAAGATATAATTCCGAAGATCGACAAACTTTTGAACTAACTAGGCAACCATCCATGTTGAGCTTCATCTACCCTAGATCCTGTCCTATCTTCAAAGTGTGGGCTTCTTAAAACATGTTTTCTTCATCAACATATTCTTCAGTGCCAACATTCAAAGGATCTTCAACATGGCTATATTAACTTCATTTGGTTTGTCTTTGAGCCTTCCCTTGAGAACACCGTTGTCTCAAATGTAATTGCAACAAGATAATAAGACATATTTAATTAAATGTACTAAGAGCACCACAAATCTAGTACTCAGTCGCAGATTGGCACACAAATCTATCAATCAGGTACACAAGCTTGCATTAATTTTCATAAGGCCACAATCTGATGATTCGAAAGCAAAAGTCACCATATGCAAACCACATGCTACTCTTGAAAAATTGTTGCAGTCCTATTCACATATGTTTTAGGAGCCTAAGGCACTTCCCCAAGAACAAGCAATCAATCACACTATTGACATTGTTCTTGCTGCTTCTCTTCCTAATGCCCTATTGTATCAACAATCCATTATTCAAACTAATGAAATCAAAAGGAAAATTAAAGATTTATTGTCCAAAGGTTTCATTAAACCGAGTACATCCCCTTGTGCTTCACCAATTTCGCTTGTGCTCAAGAAGGATGGAACTTGGCATCTTTGTATTGATTTTCAGGCATTAAACAAGATCCACTTCCACACATTGATAACCTTTTGGATCAACTTCAAGGTGCCAAATTCTTCTCCAAGATTGATCTAAAAAGTGGGTATCATCAGGTTAGAGTTCAGGTTGAGGACACATGGAACACATCTTTCAAGACCAAAATGGGTCTTTTTGAGTGGCTTGTGATGTCATTTGGTCTCACTAATGCTCCTGCCACTTTCATGTGATCAATGAATGAGGTATATCTTGATTGTTTGGAAAAATTTGTTATCATCTACTTAGATGATATCCTTGTCTTTTCTCACACTTGGAAAGTCCATCTTTAACATTTGGAATGTGTTCTTCATACTCTTTAGCAAAACGGTTTGTATGCCAACTTTCCTAAGTGTTTTTCTGGTCAAATATCCATCTCTTACCTTGGATTTCTCTTTGATGCACGTGGCATTCAGGTAGATCTTGGCAAAGTGACAGTTCTTCTCAAGTGGCCTACTCCTTCAAATCTCATTGAATTGAGGAGTTTTCTTGGTCTTGCCAACTTTTGCCGCAAGTTCATCCTACATTACTTAGATATTGCTGCATGTTTGCACCAATTTACAAAGACCAATGTTGCATTCAAGTGGACAAAAATCCATTCTCATGCTTTCAACACATGAAAGAGAAATTATGTTTTGCACCTGTTCTTGTTCTATCGGATCTCTCACAGCCTTTTGAGATTGAGACAGATGCTTCACAATATGCACTTGGAGCTGTTCTAAAGCAAAATGGTCATCCAGTGGCCTACCATTTAGAAACTTTCTTTGTTGCTAAACACATCTACTCTACATATGATAATGAATTATATGCATTGGTCCAAGCCATTAAGTACTGGAGGCATTATATTTTGGGAAAGGAAATAGTTGTCCATACTAACCACTTGCCTCTACAGTTTCTCCAATCTTAGAACAAAATTGAAGGTGGTCAACATATGAAGTGGGCTTCATATTTACAACAGTTTCACTTGGTCATCAAATATGAGAAGGGGAACACAAACAATGTTGCAAATTGTTTGAGTCGTCCTCCTACAGTACATGCTTTAACTATTGTGACCACTTCTCATTTGGGATTTCAGACATGGTCTTCTTTGTATGCTCAAGATCTTGATTTTGACACTGCCTACACAAGTCTTCAGAATCCTTTAGCTTCCAACAACACTTTTTCAAGATTTTCATATGAAGGAAGGGTTGCTCTACAAGTTGGATAAACTTTGTGTCCCTCGAGATCATCTGACTTGTCTTCTCAAGGAGGCATATTCTACTCTTTATGGTGGTCATTTTGGCAAACAAAAAACATTTCATCATTTGCAGTGGTTCTTCTATTTGCCTCATATGGAATGAGATGTTCTCCATTTTCTCAAGAGATGTTCAGTTTGTTGTCGTTCCAAACCTATCAATAGAAAGATGGGCTTGAGTATTCCTTTGCCTATTCCTTCTTGTCCTTGGGAGAGCATTTCCATGGATTTGGTTAGTGGATTTCCATTGACTGTTAGCTGCCATGATTGTGTTTTTGTGGTTGTTGATCGATTCAACAAGATGGCTAAGTTCATCCCATGTTGCAAGACAAGTTCTGCACATGACAGCCCAACTTTTCTTCAACTCTATTTGGAGATCTTATGGTTTACCAACTAGCATTGGTTCTGATCGTGACTCACGTTTTGTGGGCTATTTTTGGTGATCTTTATGGAAAATTTTGGGAGTTTCCCTTAACTTCTCCACTACTTTTCATCCTCAATTAGATGGTTAGATTGAAGTTGTGAACCAAACTCTTATATAGAGTTTGAGGATTTATCACCACAGTTCTCCTGCCAAGTGGGATTTGAGCCTAGCCCACATAGAGCATGCATACAACTGGGTAGTTCACTCATCTACTGGTCACTCACCTTTTGAGGTATGTCTTGGTTTTCAGCCTTTGGCTCCATATGAGTTTCCCTTATCTTTGCCCTCTCCAAACACTATACATATTCAGAAAGAGCAAGATAAGGTTCAAGCTTTCATCCAACATTTGTAGAATCTTCAGTCCAAAGTAATTCAGATTCTTCAGAAGACTCAAGAAAAGAAGAAACAACTTATGGATCATCATTGTATCCCTCATACTTTTCAAGTTGGGGATAGAGTTTGGTTATACTTGGACAAATGTTGTTTCCAAGAGAAAGCACATTGTAAGGTCAAGCACTTCGCTATGGGCCTTACACTATTCTTCAAAAGGAGTTTGATAATGCTTTTAGACTTGATCTTCCAGCACAGTTGGGCATCAATGATGTTGTCAATGTTGATCTTCTCAAGCACTACCATGAGTCAACACTAGAGACTGAGCTTCCTCTTAGCCATCCTGCAGATGTTGTTCTTGATTTTCATCTTCCGCTCAATTTTGATTGAGTTTTTGACACAAAGACCTGTCAGAAAAGACATGGTTCCACCACTTCCTATCTTGTTGCCAAGCTAGGTCAGCTTCCGCATCAGGCCTGTTGAATCTCTCACCATCTGCTATCTCAAGAATCTCCTCTTTCGTGAGCATTGGAGTCCAATGCCAAAATTGTTGGGAGGAATGATGAGGATTCATAGGGTATAATTATTCGTATGTTATAGAATAAGAGTATTTTAATATTTTATTAGTTTATGTAAAAACATAAAAGCCAAAAGTTAATGTTGGTTTCCTAGTTGTTAGGAGGTTAGCATAAGTTAGTAAGTTGTTATTTTATTTGTTAATTGGTTTTTGTTTTGTATCTCATGTTCAGATTTGGAAGATATCCCAAATCATACAAATATGGCATATACTATGCCTATATAATCGTATTTTCTCCTCATGTAGGAGATATTGGAATTCAAGTTTGCAGTATTATTATTTTGCAGAGATTATGTCCTTTTGTGAATGTAGTCTCTGTATTTGCTGCTTCTTTATGCTTGTTTCCATATCACACTGCTTCATTTTTATTAGTGCTTTTGTTCCTTTATTTTGCTTTCCTAGAATGTTCCCTTCGTAGCACTTTCTACTATAAACTGATGTATTCTCCAGCCCCATTGACCTACTTTTGGTTGGTTGTGGACAATAATATTCTTATCTCATTTGTCTCAAACTAAGTTACTAAATCAGAACTGGTTATGAGTATGAGTATGGGCATGTGGGTATGATGTGTTGATACAACTTTTTTTTGGGGCTAGGTTTGTCTCTACAAAATATATATATAAATCGTAAATATGCACTAAAACCAAATTCAAAATACCACATCGTTCATAAATATTGGGTACATAATATATATCTTGTAGGTAAATTAATAGAATATTATAACCTTAAGTGATGTGTAAAGTTATGCTTTATATAAATTCATTTTGTAATGCAATAACCTTTGAAAATGAATGGTTTAAGTAAATTCTAACATTTTCATCACTTCCACTTTGGCATCATCCATTTTCAAAGATTATCTTACAATGCGATGGAATGATGTTCCTTTGGGCTTTATGGTGTTATATTGACTCTTCCCATTAGGTTATATATAGATGCTAATTGTCACTTGATTGAGATGTGCTCTGAGTAAGGCAGATGGGACTTTCATGCTAACCAAATAGTCTCAGAATTACAAATGACTACCAAAGTCACTTGCTGGTACTTTTCCTTCTAGTAGACCACTAAAATTCTATTTTTAGAGTGTAACACAATACGTACGCCAGTGGCAAGCATTTTGTAAAATCTCATGTTGTCAAAAGATGCCAAATAAAATAAAGTCACACCTAGGCTGGGTTGTGAGAGTGTGAGAATGAATAGTTTCCTTAATCTTTCATTGTCCAATATTTATATGATAGTTTGAATTTGTAACACCATAATACATTGGAAGCATTAAATGGTCATCATTAAGGTTTTAGGTGTTGCTATTATGGTGAAAAACCCAAATGAAAAGCATCCAAATTTTTTCTAGCTGTTGGAATCATGATGGAAATGCCATAGAAACGCCTTGTCCAACTTGGAATCACCTAGGTATGCTTTGTGCCATTTGCATATTATTCCACTTGGGAAAAATAAAATGCTAACTGATTCCATAGGTGATTAATATTTGTACTTGCTTCCTGTTAGTGTTTTGTAGTGGTAGGAGATATTTTCTCCTAAATATAATTAACTCAAGGCAGGTCGGCCTTTGTTTTATAAATAAAATTTGTATTTTTCTAGGTCGGCCCTAGAAAGGAGGTCACCTGGCTTGGTATTTAGAGAGGATAGAGTCCTCTCATTTGATCATCAATTCATCCAATTCTAATTCGCACTATTCAGCAGCAGTTCACCTTCTAAACAGCAGATCTGATTCTAGAAGAAGTGTTGTCATTTTGTGCATTCAAGATTTGCTTCAAGGAGAAAAGGCATTACTTATTGTATGAGACTCGGCCTATTCTAGGGCCTGATTTTTGTATGCAATTTCTGCAATTATTCTTCTGATTTATAAGAGAACATTTTGCTGGGTTTTTCTCCCTTGAGTAGGAGGGTTTTCCTAGGGTAAAATACTGTGTTCATTGTTCTATGTGTTGTATACTTGCATTTCTGATCTGAAAACTAACATGGTATAAGAGCAGGTTTAAGAAAAGATCTTATCAGATTTGGTTAAGCAGTCAAGACAACTCTTAGTCTCTCAAAGAAAAGTAAATGGTGACCGGTGTCAAGGTAGAAGATAGGCTTGATGGAGCATCAAACTTCAACTCTTGGAAATTCATAGTTCTCATTGCCTTAGAAGAGAATGATCTTCTAGATTTCGTGGAAAATGAGATGCTTGAGCCTACCGATGATACAGAGAAAATTCAGTGGAAGAAAAATGGCACGAAGGCTAGAAAGATCATGATAGACTCCGTGAAGGATCACCTAGTTCCAATTATCTCCAAGATGAAGATAGCCAAAGAAATGTTTGAGGCTCTAAAAGGATTGTATGAGATCAACAATACCAGCAGAGCCCTAGCCTTGAGACAACAACTCCATCCTGTTAAAATGGCTAAGGGAGATTTAGTCATTTCCTTCTTCATGAAGATTTCTGATTTGAGAGATCAGTTATGCACTATTGGCGACATAGTTAAAGATAGAGATCTGGTTATGTTGGCACTAAATGGTCTTCCTCAATCTTGGGAGCCTTTTATTCAAAGCATCAGTGGGAGATCTAAGTTGCCCAAGTTTGATCGTCATCGAGCTGATTCTAATCAAGAAGAATCCAGGTTGGCAGCAAGAGGAAATGGGCGAAACTCTCATAATGAAGAAAGTCATGTTCTTGCTGCACATGCTTCTAGAGGAAAAGGAAGAGAAGGGAAAAGAAGCACCTTCAAGAGGAATAGAGACAAAAAATCAAATTTTGTCCCAAAACCGAAGAAGAAGAAGGATCTCTCTCACATCCAATGTTATAGGTGTGACAAGTATGGTCACTTTGCTCGAGATTGCAAATTGAAGTCGAAGCAGCATCTTACTACTGCAGATATTGATGATGTGTCACCTCAAAAGGAATCTAGTCATTCAAAAGACAACTTAGAGGGATTTTTATTCATCTCTGCTCTTTCAAGTAATGTTCCAACTGAGAGTGACACTTGGTTGATAGATAGTGGTGCTTCACGTCACATTATAGGCTATAGAGAGCATCTTACAAACTTAGTAGAGAAAAAGTCTAACTTGCAAGTGATAATTGGAGATGATGCTTGTTATTCTGTAAAGGGAGCTGGAGCCACTTCTTTCCAACTAGATTTAGGTATCCCTCTCCATTTGAGTGATGTCTTGTTCATACCAGGGATCAAAATAAATCTTGTCTCCATTTCAGCCTTGGAGGACAAAGGGTATAAGGTTGCTTTTTCTGAAGGGAAAGTTCTTGTATGGCCCAAGAACTCTAGCATAAAATCAACTCGTGTGATTGGTGTTCATCAGGAGAGCCTATACAGATTATCAATTTGACCAGTTCAGGCTTTATTACACGACTCTATCAGTTTGAGTGAGCCATGGCATAGGAGACTTGCTCACTTACATTTTAGAGCTCTTCCATCTATTGAGAAGGTGGTTTTTGGTCTTCCAAAGCTTGGTCTAGAGCACAATGGCATTTGCAAAGGATGTGCACTTGGTAAGAATATCAAGAGTCCCTTCCATAGTAGTGACAGTAGATCAAAGGGAATTTTAGATCTTGTTCATTTTGATTTATGTGGACCAATGTCTGTGGCATCTTTGAGTAGATTTTGGTACTATGTTACTTTCATTGATGATTATTCTCGAAAGACTTGGATTTACTTCTTGAAATCCATGGAGTCAGAGGAAGTCCTTGATAGATTCAAAGAATTTAAGGCTCAAGTTAAAAACATCTCCGGGAAAAGGATTAAGATTCTGAGATTGGATAATGGAGGGGAGTACACTTCTGAAGGATTTCGTAATTTTTGCATTGAGGCAGGGATCAAGAGGGAGTTTTGTGCTCCATACAACCCTCAGCAAAATGGAGTTGCCGAAAGAAAGAACAAATCCATAGTAGAGGCAACCAAGGCTATGATTTATGATTAGAGTTTACAAAGTTTCCTATGGGCAGAAGCTTCTAGAACTGCGATATATGTTCATAACAGAAGCCCTCATCGGATATTGGGAAACATGACTCCTGAGGAGGCCTTCACAGGTGTGAAACTTGAGGTTAGTCACTTAAGAATATTTGGTTGTCCTGTTTACATTCACGTGCCCAAGGATAAAAGATCAAAACTAGATCCTTCAGGCAAGAAGGGTATATTCATAGGATACAATGAGTCTTCAAAGGCCTACAGTGTTTATATTCCAGGGTAGAAACAAATTGAGATCAAAAGGGATGTCTCCTTCGAAGAGGAAGTAGCCTTCAAAAGATCTAAAGGAACTTACATGGAGATAGACAGTGAGGAGCAGGAGACTTTTCAGGATATGGACGTATCTCTTGATCATACTCCTGACATTTAGAGGGAGTCCATCGAACCGGCCGAGACTATTGATCTAGTTGATCCTATAGAACCAACTGATGGGCCTAGAGACATGGCCGTAGGTCGGAAGAGGCCTCTATGGGCTCGACAAACTATGCAAGAGGCAGAAAAATATACAGCTCCTTGAGGCACTTTTAGGGAAAGCAAGAGACCTCAGAAGTTTCTAGGTTATGTGGCATTGATGAGTCACATCATTGATTCCGAGCCTTCCAATTTTGAGCAGGTATGGAGAGATGCAATGACAGAAGAGTATCAGTCCATCATTAAAAATGATGTATGGGATGTTGTTCCGAGACCTGAAGGGAAATCAGTAGTGTCTTCCAAATGGCTCTACAAAATCAAGCATGCAGCTGATGGCAGCATTTAGAAACACAAGGCGAGATTTGTGGCAAGAGGATTCTCTCAGAAGGAGGGAATAGATTATGAGGAGACATTTGCTCCTGTTGCTTGATACACTTCTATCAGAACAATTATTGCTATTGCCTCCGCTAAAGTCTGGAAGTTACATCAAATGGACGTAAAGACTGCATTTCTTAATCATGTGATTGAAGAAGAAATGTACATCGAGCAGCCAGATGGTTTTGTGATTCATGGGAAGGAGTCTAATGTATGCAAATCTAAGAAGGCCTTGTATGGTCTTAAACAAGCACCTCGTGCATCGTATGAAAGGATTGATAGATATTTGATGAGCTTGGGTTTCTCCAAGAATGATGTAGATTCCAACCTTTACTTCAAGATAGTTGATGGTGAGGCTTTGATCTTGGTTCTTTATGTTGATGATTTATTTCTGACTGGAGCAGAGAAGCTCATTATCAAATGTAAGAAAGAGTTAGCCTCCGAGTTTGAGATGAAGGATCTAAAGAGCACAAAAGATTTACTGAGAGGGGGGGGGGGGTGGTGAATCAGTAAATCAATAGAAAATTTTCACCTTTTTAACTTTCTACACAAACTTAAACTTTCATCATCATCAACTTAATGGTATGAACCAATTTACACAAGTTGATACAACTTTATTGAAATAATAATAATTTTTTTTTTTATGAAGTAGGCACCAACCTACTTGACTTACAAAAGAGATGATTTAGTAGATTGCAATCTACAAGGTACACCCAAACCTCTACAATTTTAGTAGGCACCAACCTACAAGGAGCACCAACCCCTAATGCAAGGCACCAAACCTTGACTTGATGACTGCAAGATGATGCCTTCA
The DNA here is from genome assembly GCA_007258455.2 of Sequoia sempervirens. NCBI lineage: Eukaryota > Viridiplantae > Streptophyta > Pinopsida > Cupressales > Cupressaceae > Sequoia > Sequoia sempervirens. The sequence goes on from VDFB02281518.1 coordinate 51,341, forward strand.
ATCTGACCTGCACTATCCCAATCCTCCAATCTGCCTTGGTGATGAATGATCTCACACGTAGCCCACACAAGAAGATGGGACTTTAGATTTAGACTACTCACTTACACAACACCCTATATTCTCATTTTCTACACCAACTTGTGTTTTATGATATAATCGTTTCAGACAACACACATACTTCACTATTCTCACCATCTTTCATAACTTATATTAGTCCAAGAGCTATGTCTTCAACAAATGTTTGTATCTCTTACTAAAAGAGATGTCTTTGCAAGATGTCGCACCGCTTCTCAAATAGATCACAACATTTTGTTAATAACTTAACAACACCCTTAACTTCTGTCCACTTCATAATTTTCTTTCATCAATTTAAAATTTACATAAGTAAATCGTGCCTTTTGTATTGGATGAGACACAAATCTTGAAGCTCGTCCTTTGATGAAGTGATAAGTCGTGGCTCTTAAAAAATAAGATTCTTATAGCTTTTCAAAAAGACACCTGACTTCAATTGTTTATCATATCCCTTCAGGCATAAGACATTCCACAAAACTGAAAGAACATATCTTTTCAGAAATATGAGTCACATTTGGTAGAGTCGTGTTCCTCCAAATTTAAGTGACCGACTCTTTACATTAAACATTTTAGTTTGTTTTCAATTATCAAATTGGGCCTTTTCAGATTTTAACTTCGTCCCTTCATGAAAAGATGTGGCTGCTTAATTATGATTCATTCTCTAATTTGTTTTTCTTTTGTTCATTAATATTGAATGGTAACGTCTTCATAAGATAATATTCTTAATGAAATCTTGAGATTACTCTCTTAAAAGTTTGCTTACCCTTAATACAAATCGAACTATTATGGAGAATTGAGACAACAAAAGGAACAAATCTGATTATACTCTATTTAATCTATTTAAGCAAGATCTGAGTGTTCATCTCTGATTCATAGATTAATTGAGCCATCGATCTGAGTTCACTCTTTTTAAGCACACTTTCTGAGCATTACGATGATTCTTAATGATTCTTGTGAGTCTCTAATTTGATTCATCTATTTCAACAATGATGTTTACCTTGACATCAATGACAATATGTCTTTTCATGTTTGACATCAATGACAACATTTCCAACAGGATCTTGGTCTTATGCATTACTTCCTGGGACTGGAATTGTGGCAAAGACCTAATGAGGTCATTCTAAGTCAAGGGAAATACACTATAGATATATTGAGGAGATTTGGGATGATGGAATGTAAGTCCATGTCTACACCTATGGAGACAAATTTGAAGAAGTTAAGTGACTTAGCATCCGACTCAGACTTGGTAGATCCCACCACATATAGACAATTGATTGGATCATTGATGTATCTAGTCAAAACCAGACCAAACATTTGTTATGCAATGAGTGCTCTCAGTCAATTCATGTGTGAGCCAAGACAAATTCATTTAGTTGCAGCAAAGGATATACTGAGATACTTGCGTGGTACTGTGGGATATGGTTTGAGATACACTTCCAGTGAAGATCTGAAGTTACAAGGCTATTCTGATTTTGATTGGGCCAGGAGTGTAATTGATAGGAAGAGCACCTTTGGATGTTACTTCAATTTGGGGTTTGCCATGATTTCTTGTTGTAGCAGGAAGCAAACATCTGTGGCACTAAGCACTGCAGAGGTTGAATATATTGCAGCATGTGTAGCAGCTCATGAGGCAGTATGGCTTCGAAAGCTCCTTGCAGGATTGTTCGGTCAGACATTGGAGCCGACTATGATTCATTGTGATAACCAAAGCTGTGTAAAGCTCTCAGTGAATCCTGCATTTCATGATAGGACAAAGCATGTTGAGATCAAGTATCATTACATCAGAGACATGGTGCTGAGGAAAGCAATTCAACTCAAGTATATTTGTACTGATGATTAGACGACTGATATCCTCACCAAGCCTCTTTCCAGAGTGAAGTTTGCACATTTCCGAGACAAGCTTGGGGTGGTGGAGAATGTTACCCTTGCTGAAAGGGAGACTCACCATCAGTAAGCTTTGTTATAATGTATATTTCTCTGAGACGGAGAAATATGAGGTGAAAGCCCTTGTAGTGTATATTTCTCTGAGACGGAGAAATATGAGTTGAAAGCCCTTGTAGTGTATATTTCTTTGAGACTCAAAAATATGAGGTGTGAGCCCTTGTACATCTTTGAGACTGAGATGTGTTTTCCCACAAATGGGTGTAGCCATTGTGGACGTCATGTTAAGAGACTCCATGACAAACCCTTTTACATCTCTGAGACTGAGATGTGTTTTTTCACAAATGGGTGTAGCCATTGTGGACGTCATGTTGAGAGACTCCATGACGAGGATACTTGAAAATAGCTCCCTAGCTAAGAGGGAGTGTTAGTGTTCTGTAGCGGCGGGAGATATTTTCTCCTAAATATAATTAACTCAAGGCAGGTCGGCCTTTGTTTTATAAATAAAATTTGTATTTTTCGAGGTCAGCCCTAGAAAGGAGGTCACCTAGCTTGGTATTTAAGGAGGATAGAGTCCTCTTATTTGATCATCAATTCATCCAATTCTAATTCGCACTATTCAGCAGCAGTTCGCCTTCTAAGCAGCAGATCCGATTCTAGAAGAAGTGTTGTTATTTTGTGCATTCAAGATTTGCTTCAAGGAGAAAAGGCATTACTTATTGTATGAGACTCGGCCTATTCTAGGGCCTGATTTTTGTATGCAATTTCTGCAATTATTCTTCTGATTTATAAGAGAACATTTTGCTGGGTTTTTCTCCCTTGAGTAGGAGGATTTTCCCAGGGTAAACTATTGTGTTCATTGTTCTATGTGTTGTATTTTCTGCTTACTTGCATTTCTGATCTGAAAACTAACACTTCCAATATCAGCTGATTTGGTAGCATAGCTCTCAAAATCTGATTTCTTCTGGCTTTTGTGTGGAGGAGCTATTTCATTACTTTCTATGCTTTTTAAATTCACTAAGGTTTTCCCAAGTTTTTCCATGAGTCAAAGAATGCTGATTACCTGTAATGTTGAAGTCTGATCTCTATGTTTTTAGACACATTGCATGATCCTCTCATATTCTAGTTTTGTATTAATTGCATGCATGACAGACGACATAGCTAATTTTGTATTACATGGCATATTGCTATTTTGTAGTACATAAATGCATTGCATGTTATTGTATAATTTTGAACTATTGTTATCTGATGTTGACTTTGAAATATACATATGGCAAACTCTCTTCTGTTGTTCATATGCAAATTCTTTTTTTTGGAATTTCTCTCTTCATTCATGTGTTTTGCTCTCTTTCTCGTACCATGCACATCTCTTTCTATAGGGACTTTATTCAGGCTATACATTGGTCCCAAAGGGTAGGGACACAAATCTCTAAACCTTGATGAACCTAATTGACCTGCTTTTTTTCATTCATTTCACTCATCCATTGTATTCTTTTAGTTTCATGCTTACTCTGAAACCCAATTTTTGCTGGATTTTGTTTGGAGCTATCTTTACTAGTTTTTATGCTTTTTAAAAAGTTTCCGGGTATTTTCCATCTTTTGACTGAGTTTTTTTTGCAATTAAGCTAAAATTGGGCTTGCCAAGTAGAAGTCTTGTCGCCATATTTTAAATACCTTGCTAATTTTGCATGGTGGCACACCATGTTGTATTTTCAATAACATGCATACGTTGCATGTTATACTGCTGTTCTTGTATATTTTTAAAATACTGATATCTAACAAAGAGTGTACATGTGTAATTGTGGCAATCCCTCATCTCTTCTTAAGCTTTTCATGTGCAAATGCGTTCTCTTTTAGTTTCTCTCTTCATTCATGCATATTGTTACATTTCTCTAAGTATGCACATCTCATTCTAGAGGGACTTTAATTGGAGCTATACATTGATCTCGAGAAATTAAGCTATACTGTGTTGGCTGTAATCTTTATACATTGCACTAATTTATTTACCTTAAAAAGTGTTTGATTCCAACTTCTGCTGGTTTGTTGGGTTTCAATGCATTGAAAGGTGTGTACATGGTTGCAACTAACTATTCCAAACAATATATTCAGTTGAATTCTGAATGAACAACTTATGTTCATAAGAAAAAATGCATTTGTTAAGAGATTATATCTTACTTACAAGGCTTATACTTGGCATAGACTCGATAGACTGGTTTTTTGATTTGGAACTAGACTTGGCATTCGCAAATTGAAGAAACCATGAAATATAGAGATTTTCAAAGTATTTAAAGCTTTTACCATGCACCCTTCACTAATCAAATTTTAAAACATTTAACTAATCAATTAGAAGCTACTTTGATTGCATACACAAGTATACATCAATCAAATGAATACAAAAGAAGATTTGAGCTAAAAGAAACAACATTTTAAATATATAAATATTCTCAAGTGTTTGAGGTGAACAAAACTTATGGATTGTGATATCCATTGTGTCAAAAAGAAAAGTCAAAATTACAAACTATGGTTGGGAGGAGCTTACAATACTTGGCCCAACATCTATAGATTTATTTTGGGTCTTGTGCTCATGTCTAAGGTAGGTCCTTGATATTGAGACAACCATGGTATCTACGTGTGTGTTAGTGCTCTCTCCTCATTTGCTACGACTATTGCCTTTGCTCAAGATCAGCTTGATCAACTCATGCAAGGTCAACTTTAGTGAAGACAAGATCCTCAACATCGGTGATCTAATTTGATTGTGGATTAATCTCTTCTAATATGATGGGGGATAACTTAGAGCCCAAGGTTTTTTTTTTTTATTTGTTTCTGATGGAGGCGAAGGTTGTAATTAACATAGAGAAGATCATTCAACCTTTGTACTAATAATCTATTGCACTTCTTGGAGTGTGTGTTTAAACATACTCCAATTGCACTTGCACCTCAAAGCATTGCATGGTTGGCTCAAGACACATTTGGCAATCCTCTAAAGATTTGGCAACTTAGCACCAAACCTCTCCCACCATGCATTTGAAATGAGAAAAAATATGCAAAGGAACTTAATCTCACTGTTTAACATTAATCTGAAAAAAATAACTACTGAATTTGGGATGAGCGGGAGAGTGGCGATTTTGAATTCGGGAGGGGGTGCGTCTGTGGAAGAGGCAGATTTTGAGGATGAGGACGAGGCGGATTAGATTTCTAGTCCGCGTGTGAGCTCCCTTCCCTTTGCACACCAAATATTTGTTGCTTTGGTTGTTTCCTTTGCAGTGTGCTGACTATAGGAGTGTTTTTCCTTACAGTTTTCTCTTTGGTGAACGATGTAAGGTTCAGATTTCCTGTGGCGCAGAGGGGTTTTTGGAGCTTGGTTGTGCTTGCTGGTGCTGAGGAGCGAGGCGTATGGAGGAGAGGCATGAGGTGATGCTTTCATGGATTATTTTTGCTAAAGCCTCTTTCTTCCTTTGTGATGCGTTGCTACTTCTTGGCACATTGGCTTTGCCCCTGCTCCATGCCTTTCTTTGAGGTGGGGATGTTGTTTGTAATTTTCTTCCTCAAGGAGAGTGAGGATGTTGTCGTGAAAGGCTGTCTTTCTGCCGCCCTGGTCTTTTCTAATGTTGGGGTTGTTCTTGGTTTGCCGAGTTGTTGGCTTGGTGTGTGGCTTCGTATCTTTTGGGAGTGTCATTTTTGTGTGTGGGGTGGGCTCTTACCTTTGCCCTCTGGTCTTGTTCCTTTGCAGCACCCATGGCTGATTGAGGTGGTCATGGGTTTTGTGGGCCTTGAGAGGGTTGTGCCTAATGATTTTCTTGCTAAGAAGGCCGTTGTGGAGTGGTTGTTCACCCTCCCAGTTGTTGCCGTGGTTTTAGCCTAGATGGTGAAGGGAATCCCTTAAGAGTTTGTGTGGTTTGGATCCCCTTTTGGCTTGTGAAGTTTTTATTATGGAAGGGGTTTATTTTTGTCTTGGAAGATATTAGCTTATTGCTTTCCTCTTTGAGCATCCTTAAGAGTGTTGTTGCTGCCGTTGTTTCTGAGGCTCTCCTTTTGATTGGGCCATTCTCAGAGTCTGTTATGTTGTTTGGGCTATGCTCAAAGTTCCATTTCAAGACCCAGATTCTCTTGGAGTCAAAGGGGGCATATATTGCTCTTGTTTTTGGTTGATTGCTGTTGGATGGGTTGTGTGTAAAGCTTTTTTTGCTATTCCAGATGATTTCTTTGTTTTTGGGAGCCTTCGCCGCCCTTTCTTTAGGAGTGTTTTCTCCTCTCCCTCTTCCTCAGTTTATTCCTATAGAGGTGGAGTCCTTTCCTTTTGAGGTAGAGTTGGAGTTGGGTGGTTCGGTCAAGAGTTTGCTGCTGAGGATTTTCTTAGTTGTGGTGGATGCTCTGGTTTCTTCTAATCTGCTACAGGTTGGGTTGAAGTTGGAGTTTATTTTGAAGATCCAGGTGCTAATGTTGCCTATGGAAGCTAAGTTCATCTTTTTGCAGGTGTTTCTTCGTTTTCCTTGGATACCATGTCTCCTTTAGAGGTGGATACCTTTCCTATTGAGGTGGAGACCTCTCCTTTTAAGGTGGAGGTGTGTTCTTTGGTTGAGGTTTCTCTCTTGTTGCTCCTATTGAGGTGGAGGCCACTTTTGTTGAGGTGGAGTGTGGATTTACAGGAGAGTTGTTTCTACTGTGGGAATGATGTTCTTGGTTTCTTCTCCTATAGAGGTTGAGAGGCGGGTTTGATGATTGGGATGGTCTGCATCTTCAGGAAGGCTGTGTTTGATGGCTCAAAAATTGGTTTTCTAAACGGTTTGTTAGATGTTTCTTGACCGTTTTAGGTAGTGTTGGCTCAAGTATGTTCTTTCTAAGCGGTTGGTTAGTTGTTGCTTGGCTGATTCAGGTAGTGTTTGTGGTTAGTTAGGGTTCAAGGTCCTTGTAAAACGCGTTTGTAAAGGGTTCCAGGTCCCCTTCAAAACCTGTTTGTTACAACTTGGGTAGTCTAGTTAATCTTTCGGTGGCTGATGTTGCTGGGCTGCTGGTTGACTGTGTTATATCTTTTAGTAGCGTCTTTTAGATAGGGTTTTGGGTCCCTTCAAAACCTATTTGTAAGGGGTTTTGGGTCCCCCCAAAACCTATTTTTCCCTGAAAAATATACAAATTTAAACTTGAAGTATGTCCTATACAATTTTTATTTGGTTGTAGTGTTATCCAAGTTGCCTTACACATATTTTGCCAAAATAGGTCCCCTTGTGCAATTTTGAAGATCTCAATCTTAGATGATCCATTCTCTAATTTGAGAATATGTTGCCATCAACTCTATGACTATGTAGAGCCCACAAAAGACTTCCTCATCAGTCTTGGAATCTGAGTGGAATTAGAATGTTGGATTCAAGAAACAAGTAGCTACATGTAAGGGCCTATGAAATTGATGGTGCATTGCTGATCAATGACATCCAATGTGGGATGGTATTTTTCCTCTGTATCCACCATAAATGGATCTAATGACCTTCTTAGCCTTTTTTATGCTTTGATACACATAGCCCATTGCTAGTTTCTCTTCATTAGCAACATGAAGGACAATTAAATTCTCTATGAACATTAGTTCAAGTGACCCATAGCAGCATTAATCGTTTGGGGAAAAAATCGGCAAACCAAAAGTTCAGGATTTTTTGAAAAAATCGGGAAAAAATCGGATTTACAAAAATACGCAAAAAATTGAAGATAAATAGTTAGAAACTACTTTCTTTTAAAATTTAATGGCATTTCCATAGCATATAGACATTGAGAGCAAATAAAATACAGAGTTCAATCCATGAATTATAGAAAATAGATTTTCGTTGGTTATATTCATATGGCTGATTACATTGCACAAAACATACTACAACTACATAAATATCAGATGGTGACAGTTGTCAAAATGTCTATTACAATATAGTTTGTGACTTTGTACAAAGTCAACCTATAAACTAAGTACAAAGTTCCAAAAAAATCAATTGTAGCAAATGACGTGCTAGAGGGCAGAAGCTCCCGATGATGAAGCTCCTTGTCTATGCTACCACATTTTTCAAACAGTTCACTGCCTTGTCTATGCTACCACATTTTTCATACATGTCTACCAAAGCATTTTATCAAACAGTTCACTGCCTTGCTGCTATGGCTAAAAGCCTAAAACGGGTGCTTTCGAACAAGCTATGGATGCTTGGAAAAAATATATCAAAGCATAATAGTAAGCAATAGCATAGACAAGAGAGTGAACTGTTTGAAAAAATGCCTCAAAGAAATGTGGTCACGTGGTGATGGAATGCCATGACAATCCATATTGCTGCCTTGCTACTATATGGATTGTCATGGTATTCCATCACCATGAGACCACATTTTTTTGAGGCATTTTTTCGAACAAGCTATGGATGCTTGGAAAAAATATATCAAAGCATAATAGTAAGCAATAGCATAGACAAGAGAGTGAACTGTTTGAAAAAATGCCTCAAACAGTTCACTGCCTTGCTGCTATGGCTGAAAGCCTAAAACAGGTGCTTTGGAACAAGCTATGGATGCTTGGAAAAATTCTACCAAAGAATAATAGTAAGCAACAAGCTATGGTCTCATGATTTTTTTTTTCGCGCGAAAATCAGCATGATGTTATTCACCTTTTTTTGCAGGTTTTAAACACATTTTTTGGCGATTTTGCAGTTTTAAACAGGAAGAAATTGTTGACCAAATGGTCATCGGGGAAAAAATCGTCCAGCCTGCAGATTTTTTAAAAATCGTGATTAATTGGGATTTTTTGCAGATTTATGCTTCTATGAGTTCAACAATAACATAAACAGGTAGCTAGGAAATGGATTGAAGCAGGGATCATTAACTAATAAATAAATAAAAGTACTATAAATGATAAACTAATAAAATGAGAAAAATAGAAACAAAATATGAACTTATATCTATGATCTCTTTCATTGGAAGCTAGAAGTTTTATTCATTGGAAGTCCACTCAATCATGTTGACGCTTGCAATGGTCATAGGATATTAAGATCAATACCATTCGTCACTAACAAACACATGCTTTTGGACAACTTTGTTTGATACAAAGATTGCAATGTAATAAAGTTAGTTGCGAAGTGGTTATACATGGATGAGCCAACTCCTTGTCTATGTATTGCCTCATTGAGGTACCAAGCATTGCTGTATATGTATTTGAAATGTTTCTACCATGCTCCACAATTGCATTGATACATAGGAGTTTTGCCAAAATGTCATGCCCCCATCCCTAATTGAGACCTATTTTCAATTTGGAGGGAAACAATGTTTTTAAACACTCCATTTGCATTTAATAAATATTGAAAAATGATATTAAATTAATAATATTTAAAATTATATTAAATAATAAATAAATTTAAATTATTGAATAATAACATTTAAATTTAAATAAACTTTGGATCTATTGGCCGACCCATTTGGGAAGGCACCTTTGTGTCATATTTATGGGGATCGATTGTTGAAGACGAGCAGCTTGGTTGGATACACCTATCTGGTGGCTGCTAGGGATGAAAACCCTTGCATGACCCGCGCTCTGGTGAGACATCACCCTCACCTAGTGTCTGTGTTTCCTTCTGTTTGTTTAATTCATTACTTGCTCATGCATATCTGACGTGCAAGTTGATCTAGACAGTGGGAGGCGTCTGCAAGGTGTGTGGGTGATTTTAGTGATTTTCTTGGCAGAGCTTGCAGCTCATGCCAAGCTTAGTCTCTCCCGTGGAACATCCAGCTAAGCGTGGTTGGGGTCAGCAAATCTGAGGCTTGGGAGTTGAAGCACAAATAGGAGCTAAGGCAGAGGCACGGGGACAAGGAAGTTCGTGAGTGAATTCTCATACAACGCCTCCTCTCTAACACCATTAGCCATGAGTGGAGTGATCTATGTAGTGGTGTGATAAGGCATTTACCTGTCCCTCAGTGCCTAGACGCCACTGTCAAGGGTGTTGGATTGATCCTAATCGCTACCCTCTCTCGAGCAAGCACCTACCATTGCATTCACAACCAGGTATTGCTTTGCTGGTGTCAATACTTTCAGGTTTGGCGTTTACATTGGCAGCGACTATATTCTTAACTCCAGGACTGTGAATTACTACTTTGTAAGAGACCAGGTGTCTCTCAGCCCAAACCCTTAACTGGAAATGATGATTTTTTGTTTGTTTTGGATTTTTTTGTGTTTTTGATGATTTTTGCAATAAACAAGAAAGCTGCGATTTTGCTCTAAAATACCTTAAAAATTCATAATAAATAAATAGACAATAAATATGCATCAATACTGCTCAGAAGATGAAGGCGCATATGTCTATTGATTTTCCAGAACACATACAATGTATGAAAACGAACATATGAAGAGAAAACTACTTTTATTTCAAAGAACCTGATTACTTGCAGTCACCAGAGAATAGATGAAAATGTACGGCTGAGTAAGGAATACAATCTTCAGGGTCTGAAATCAATGCTGAAGCTCCAATAACCCTAGGCGCACCAGATCCAAATGATAGAAGCTGAAGACTGGAGGCGTAGTTTCCTGTGGAAGATGGTACGACCTTGCTGGTACAGAAATGTACGGCCCAACAGCAGCAACAAATGTAGTACGGCCTCAAGACCCTAAGTGCCAGATCTCTGATAAATGGTCTCTGATAAGTCGCCCTACACAATTGATGAATAAACTCTGTAATTCCTTCCCTGAATCGAATCAATAAGCTCAACTGCAACCTCTGTATGAAGTCACCAAGTACGACAATCTTCAACTGGTATTTCACAGCCTCAGTATGCCAGATCTTGAAGAGGTATCGTTCTTCAAAATCAAACGTCTGCTGAAACCCTAGGTTTGCAAACTTCAATGCTCAGAGCAAAATAAGACAAATTGAATAATCATAACATAAGAGTTCAATTTGTCTTGGCAGTGAATATATACCCTTCTTAAGAAATTCGACCCCAACATCCTTTTTAATAATCATTTAAATAATGATTAAATTCGCCTTTTTGACTTAGGAGAAAAATAATAAATAATTGGCGCCCCCATCATTAATGAATAATTACTTATTCATTATATTAATTATTTCACTTTATTATAAAGTATAAAAATTACTTTATAATACGCCATTATCAAATATTCAAATATATTAATAAAGTGACTTTAATATAAAGTCAAAATATTAATTATTCACTAATCATTAAATGCTCCGTTGTTTCCCCAACTGACCAACGAACTGATGAACTGGGTCGACTCTGAGCTAATCAGCTGAACCAGGTGCCCTGCCCAAAATAGCAACTTCCGCCTGCCTGACTTACTAAAAATAGTAAGTATCTGAAAAACCCCTCTAAACGATTCTGCGAAGGCCCAACCTGAATCTACTGAAAGAATGATGCTCCTGAACACCGGGTAACTGCCTCAATTGATCCTCTACACATCTGTCAGCCTACGAAGATCAGAATGATAGGCTAACCTCAAATCCAGCTGCGCTGACTAGGAAGGGGACATCGCAGCCCGCCCTCCCTAAAGTTGCTTGTCCTCAAGCAATCTCAACTCTGGGTGCTGTAAAATCTCCTCGGACTCCCATGTAGCATCCTCAACTGGCAAATCTCTCCACTTGATCAGATATTCCCTGATCACCCGCCTCCGAAGGTGTCTCTCTCTCATCTTGAGGATGGCCTCAGGTACCAGTATCAATTTCCCTTCATCATCAAGGGGTGGCAGAACTGGAGAGGGTATCACATGCTGACCCAATGCCTTCTTCAGACGAGAAACGTGAAACACGTTGTGAACCCTGCTATCTGCTGGTAAGTCCAACTCATAAGCAACCTTGCCCACTCATCTGATAACATGGAATGGACCATAGTAACGAGGTTTCAACTTCTCCGCACCACTCTTCCTCAGAGTAGACTGACGATACGGTTGCAACATAAGATACACCATATCACCCACATCAAAGGAACGCTCAACCCTCTTCTGATCAGCATACTGCTTCTGCTGATTCTGTGCCCGCTGGATATTGTCTCTGAGAGACCTCAAAATGTCCTGCTGACTCTGCATCATATCCCCTGCACTCGGCACTCTGCTATCACTCAATATCAGATCCAAAAGGTTGGTCGCCTCATACCCGTACAATGCCATGAAGGGCGTCATCTGTATCGTCATGTGGTGAGTAGAGTTATAACAATACTCACAGAGGTATATCCACCTCACCCAAGCTCTCTGCTGTCCAGCTATGTAATTGCGCAAGTAACCTTCCACCCACTTATTGACAATTTCCATTTGCCCATCTGTCTGCGGATGGTAGCTGGTACTCGGTGTCAATTCGGTCCCACAGAGCCTGAACAACTCCTGCCAAAAGTTGCTCATGAACCGACTGTCTCTATCACTGACTATCGTCCGAGGCAACCCATGTAACCGGAATACCTCTCTAAAGAAGAGCTCTGCAGTCTGCGATGCTGTGAATGTAGTAGTAATCGGGAAAAAGTGTGCATATTGGTCAACCGATCAACCACTACGTAAATGCAATCTTTACCTTGGGCTTTCGGCAAACCCGTGATAAAGTCCATCGATAAACATTCCCACTTCCTGTCAGGTATCGGAAGTGGTTGAAGCAATCCAGCAGGATACGTGTGTTCCTGCTTGTTCTGCTGGCAAACAGAACACTCTCGAACATACTGTAGAACATCAGTTTTCAGCCCTTTCCAAGTAAACCGCTCCCGAACAAGCTTATATGTTTTGAAGTAGCCGGGATGGCCTGCCATAGGAAGATCATGAAAGGCTCTCAAAACTGTAGCCCTCAACTCGGAACCAGGAACCAGAAAAATCCGCCCCTTGTAAATGATCAAGTCATCTACAACAGTGTACCTACTATCCTGCTCTGTCCCATCAATAATGCTAGAAGCCCATGGGTTCTTAGCATACTCAGTAATAATTCGATGCCTCCAATCCTCGGAGATTTGTGCCATAGCATTCAACTGAGGTCTGCGAGACAAGGCGTCAGCTACAACATTCTATTTCCCCTTAATGAAAGTAATATCAAAATCATATGATTGCAGCTTGCTAACCCATTTCTGCTGCCTCTCATTTAGGTCTCGCTGTCCAAGGAAGTGTTTCAGGCTATTGTGGTCTGTGCGCACACTGAACTTGCTGCCTACCAAGTATTGCCTGAACTTAGCCAAAGCATGCATAATGGCTAACATCTCCTTGTCGTAAATGCTGTAAAACCTCTCAGGACCCCTAAGCTTCCTGCTCTCAAACGCAATAGGGTGCCTCTCCTGCATCAGAACAACACCAATGCCCTCTCCTGAAGCATCGCAAAACAAATCAAATGACTTCGTAAAGTCAGGTAATGCTAGCACTGGACACAAAGTCATGATCACCTTAAACCTGTCAAAGCACTCCTGCGCCTGTGCTGACCAAGTAAAAGCCCCTTTCTTTGTCAAATCAGTAAGGGGTGCGGCATGAAGTGAGAAACCACTAACAAATCTCCTGTAGAAGGCACACAACCCAATGAATCCTCTGAGTTGCGTAAGGTTCTCTGGTATGGGCCACTCAACTATAGCCCAAATCTTTTCGGGGTCCATACTAACTCCCTTGGCACTGATGATGTGCCCCAAGTACAACAACTCTGCCATGCCGAGCTCACACTTGGATTCCTTGGCATAAAAGGACTCCTCAGCCAAGATCCCCAAAACTGTATCCAAGTGAGCCAAATGCTCCTCCCATGACCTACTGTACACCAGGATGTCATCGAAGAAGACCAAGACGAATCTCCGCAACTGAGAACTGAAAACCCTGTTCATGGTCGCCTGAAAGGTGGCAGGTGCATTGGTTAGACCGAAGGGCATAACCAAGAACTCGAAGTGACCACAATGGCACCTGAAAGCGGTTTTCTCAATGTCCTGCTCCCTCATCTGAATCTGGTGGTACTTGGATCTCAAATTAATCTTCGTGAAGAAGATAGCACCGTGTAACTCATCAATCAACTCATCGATGCGTGGTATCGGGTACCTATTCTTAATTGTCCTCTTATTGAGCTGGCGGTAGTCTATGCACATCCGAAGTGATCCATCCTTCTTCTTCACCAAGACAACCGATGAAGCAAAAGGTGACTTGCTGGATCTAATATGCCCCATAGCCAATAACTCATTGATGGTCTTCTCTATCTCATCCTTGAGTCGTTTCGGATGCCTGTAGGGTGTGATCATAACGGGCTTTGCGCCCTCCTCCAACTCGATGATATGCTCAGTGCCTCTATCCGGAGGTCTACCAGGTGGAATGTCACTAAACACTTTGGAGTGTTTAGTCCTCAGTATCTGGATGTCTGGGTGGTACTCACCCTTCTGCTGCTCCTGCTGTGCTGGCATCAACATACACTTTGCAGCCCAGTCAACCATATCGTGACGAATGAGTCTCTCCATCCGCCTGAACGAAACCATCCTCAGATTACTGTCTCTAATGGCTTTGATGACATGAGGTCTCCCATTAACCTTGAACTTCATCTCCATGTCACGTAGATTGAGTGTGAACTCACCCAAATCGTGAAGCCATGCCATCCCTAACACCACATCAGTATCTCCCATATTAACAACGTAGAATTCAGTCTTGAACTCATAGTTGTTCAATCGCATCGGAAGGTTGGTAATCTTTCTGTCACATTTGAGGGTGTACCCATCAGCCACCTTGACTCGAATACCCTCAAACTCCTCTGTCTGAATACCATGTCTCTCAACCAACCGTGCATCAATGAAATTATGTGTGGCACCCGTGTCCAATAAAGTGATCACCTTCTGTCCTGCTAGGAGCCCGCGAAGTCTAAACGACCCATCTCTCTGAAGGCTAGTCAAATGGGCTTCCTGTAGCTTCCTTCCTCCTTCGTTTTCACCCTCGTTATCGGACCTGTCATCATCTGAATGCTCAGAATCAGCTTGCTGGTCTGACAGATCAGATTGCTCTTCTCCCTCATAAAACCATTCCATCTGATTGTTTTTAACCTTGGGACGAAGTGGGCATACATGTTTTTCATCGTAGGGTGCCTTGCACCAGAAACACAATTTTTTCTTCCGTAATTCATTCAGTGTTTCTCTGTCAAAGGGTGGTGCATTTTGTCTCTTAGGATCAGGTGGATCCCTCTTTCTGTCAAAGGGCCTATTCCTGTCAAAAGACCTATTAGGCCTTGTGTAGGGTGTCGAACCTGAAGTGAACTTGCTGCGGGGTGCTGCAAGCTCCATGTTCCGTGCCTTCCTCATGGCCTCCTGAAGGGTAGGAGGATCAAATGCCTTGACCCATCCTCTCATAGGCTCTGTCAAACCCTCGACGAAGAGTATAACAAGCCTCCATTCTGAAATGCCTGTCACCATGACTGTAACCCTCTGAAACTCACCAATATAAGAATCCAGACTACCTGTCTATCTGAGCTGAGCTAGCTCCCTGAAGTAGAGTTCCAGATCCTTCTTGTCAAAACGCTCTATGAGCCTGCTGGTGAACTCCTGGTAAGTAGTGACTGCATGATGGCCAAGTGTGTACATGCCATGATGCCACCAATCATGCGCCAGCCCATCAAGATGCAAAGTAGCAAACTTAATGGCCTCGTCCTCCTGCATAGGTCTCAGTGATAGATAGTTGTCCAACTTCTGGACCCAAGACCTCGCTGACGTCTTATCAGAACCATCAAAGTATGGCAAGGTGATTTTGCTGACTGCATACTGCAAATCCCTATTCACCTGTGGCTGTGGCTGCTGGTGTTGAGGAGCTCTACGGTCAAATCTGCCTCCTCCCCTAGGTTTATGAACATCCATAAACTCATGAAATGATAACGCCTGTCTGATCTCAGGTGCTAATGATAGATACTCATCGTGAAATCTAGTCACATCCGCTACTGACATGCCATTATGTGGCTGAAACTCCTGATGGTGCCCCTGCTGCTCTGCCCCCGGAGTCGGAGGTGGGGTCTCTCTGGGTATGAATATAGGTTGTCTAGGCCTACGCTCGTGATAGATCGGTGATGGCTGTCGTGGTGCTGATGCCAAAGGCTGGTCCACTCCTGCAGTCCTGCTCGACTGTCCGATCTGGATATAGTGCGGCTGGGATGGAGTATACTGTCTAATAGTGCCCATCAATTGGGACATCATGTCCATCATATTATCGTGCCTGCGTCTGAACTCCTCATTAGTAATGTCACCCTCTGCATGCGCTTTCCCTGAATCTCTAAGTGTCTCTGCAGGGATCTCACGGTCTGCCATCAGGGTTGCGACACTATTCTCGCTGCTGTTGGAGCTAGATCTGTGAATACCCAATACTCCTGACACTGTCTCACCTTCAGGAATAGGTGGACCTGTCCAATCCTCAACTCTGCCTGTTCCTATACCCTTAGTATAATGAATGATGTCTCTACTCATGAAAAAGCAACCAAAAAGCACTCTGTTTTCTGAAAAAGCAATTGAAAAAGCACAGGATGGCAGGAAAACTGTGCTTTGATACCACTGTAAGAGACTAGGTGTCTCTCAGCCCAAATCTTTAACTGGAAATGATGATTTTTTGTTTGTTTTGTATTTTTTTGTGTTTTTGATGATTTTTGCAATAAACAAGAAAGCTGCGATTTTGCTCTAAAATACCTTAAAAATTCATAATAAATAAATAGACAATAAATATGCATCAATATTGCTCAGAAGATGAAGGCGCATATGTCTATTGATTTTCCAGAACACATACAATGTATGAAAATGAACATATGAAGAGAAAACTACTTTTATTTCAAAGAACCTGATTACTTGCAGCCACCAGAGAATAGATGAAAATGTACGGCTGAGTAAGGAATACAATCTTCAGGCTCTGAAATCAATGCTGAAGCTCCAATAACCCTAGGCGCACCAGATCCAAATGATAGAAGCTGAAGACTGGAGGCGTGGTTTCCTGTGGAAGATGGTACGGCCTTGCTGGTACAAAAATGTACGGCCCAGCAGCAACAACAAATGTAGTACGGCCTCAAGACCCTAAGTGCCAGATCTCCGATAAATGGTCTCTGATAAGTCGCCCTACACAATTGATGAATAAACTCTGTAATTCCTTCCCTGAATCGAATCAATAAGCTCAACTGCAACCTCTGTATGAAGTCACCAAGTACAACAATCTTCAACTGGTATTTCACAGCCTTAGTATGCCAGATCTTGAAGAGGTATCGTTCTTCAAAATCAAACGTCTGCTGAAACCCTAGGTTTGCAAACTTCAATGCTCAGAGCAAAATAAGACAAATTGAATAATCATAACATAAGAGTTCAATTTGTCTTGGCAGTGAATATATACCCTTCTTAAGAAATTCAACCCCAATATCCTTTTTAATAATCATTTAAATAATGATTAAATTCGCCTTTTTGACTTAGGAGAAAAATAATAAATAATTGGCGCCCCCATCATTAATGAATAATTACTTATTCATTATATTAATTATTTCACTTTATTATAAAGTATAAAAATTACTTTATAATACGCCATTATCAAATATTCAAATATATTAATAAAGTGACTTTAATATAAAGTCAAAATATTAATTATTCACTAATCATTAAATGCTCCGTTGTATCCCCATTTGACCAACGAACTGATGAACTGGGTCGACTCTGAGCTAATCAGCTGAACCAGGTGCCCTGCCCAAAATAGCAACTTCCGCCTGCCTGACTTACTAAAAATAGTAAGTATCTGAAAAACCCCTCTGAACGATTCTGCGAAGGCCCAACCTGAATCTACTGAAAGAATGATACTCCTGAACACCGGGTAACTGCCTCAATTGATCCTCTACACATATCTGTCAGCCTACGAAGATCAGAATGATAGGCTAACCTCAAATCCAGCTGCGCTGACTAGGAAGGGGACATCACATACTTCCCATGTAGCTTATTATTTCTATTTTCAAAGTGTCTGCCCCCTGCTACGGGAATGTCTGTTAATGCATCATACATCCAATTGCTGTTATTAATCGATCTCTATTATTCCTTTATTGCTGAGATCCTTTGCAACTGCCTACATATGTAACTCAGTTCTGAGAGTATCCTGGTGTTATTGGTTAATTACTGCTGAGTATTATCAGCCTGGATTTCTGCGGATGATTATCTCTATACATGCTTTTTGTTTGGGTTCCATTCATATCAATCTATAAGATCAGATATCCGAAGGTGAAAGACCTGTACATCATAGTTTCATTTGTGAAATCTGCTTTCATTTCTGTGTGATAACTAAATCTGAGTGCAAAGAAATACATTTCTGTTCTTCATCTGGGCTTGGCATCTTACACAAAATCATCCAATATAAAGTGAAGACAATAAAGTGAACAAAAAGTCTAGAATATAGATGAATGCTTCTCTATGAGAAGTCTACTTGCAACCATGATTTGCATTGTCTGTGACAACTTGCACAACGTTTACCTCATCCAGCTTGGCGACAACTTCCTTGAAAATTTGACAAATAAAATCTATATTTTTATCTTTTTTGAAGCATAAATGGATTTTACGAAAACATACCATGTAGGGAAGCAAGAAGGAAATTCAATAGTGTCTTGTTTCTCCTATAGAGGCAAAATTTGATAACACCCTAAATTTTAAAATTCAAGATACATAAAGAAATAAAAAACATATTTAGACACAAAAATAAAAGCCAATTGCTGGCTGTGAAATGGAATGGAACAATAGTACAAAAAGTCTTCAATTACGCTTGTCGCTGCTTGATGCTTCTATTCCAACTTGTGCTTTCAAGTGATGGTTAGGAACTTAGAGTACTGTGTGGTAAGATATATTGTTTCAATATAGATCTGTGAACTTTAGGTCTAATAGTCTGATTAGTGCTCAAAGTTGAAGGGAATATAGGAATTGTAGAAGACCAGTCTCTTTAAACTTGGCTTATGCTGCTACCCCTTCGCTTTTTGTTGTTTTAGGTCCTTTTTCTCCTCAATTGGCTCTGTTTGAATTTTGAACTTGTGCATAACATCGACAAGCACCCGTGTGCACAAAGAAACATCTCAGCAGATATGTAGGCGAGGGGAATTTGAAGCAATTAATGCCTCCCCCACTAATTGTTAGTTTGCAAGAATTGCAAAACATGTTTCCAACTTAGGTCTTTTTAAATGGTGCTGACATTATAACAATTTATAAATTGCAAGCAGGCTGCAAACACAAATAAAAGAAAAATTGATTAACATTTAAGGCTTGTAGATAAAAAGAGAAAAAAATTAGACTAGACATCTAGGGTTTGTAGATAAAAAAGATAAAAAAATAAGAATAAACATTTAGGGTGTGTATATAAAAGGAGATTAAAAATAAGAAACAAATTCTTTATGAAACAAGAAAAAAAGGATGGAAAAATGAAGAGAATAAGTCTCATTTCTCAAATTATTTATTGAAAATGGAAAAAAAACACAAATATAGAAGAAATATGAAATAAAAAAGAAGTGATTCAAAATACCTCTTCAAATTTGATGAAATGGATGGTGGGCTGCTCCAAATGACCAAATTAATCTCTTTTAGCAATCACAACTCTTGGAAATGGCCAAAAAACATGGTAGAGTGAAATTGTTGAATCCCAATAGTGGGTGTTTCGAAACCATTGCCTGTTGAAAAGCGACATTTTGCCTCAACATAAATAAAATTTGAATTGAATAGTTTGACATTTTCCCTTCTAGTTCGAATTTTGGGATGTCCTCATATAAGGAAAACATCCCGACATCTATTTATGGACAAGAGGGAGTAGGATATTATATCATGAGAGGTAGACATGATTGTTGTAAACATTGAAAGTAGAATTTGAATGCTAGACTTGACAATTGTGTATGTAACCAAGTGGAGTGAGCGGTAGATTGTATCCATGGTACCTTAGATCTCACTGTTTGGGGTTTCCAAGAAAAAAAAAATGTGCGACATTCCTTCTTCTCTGACTGCCATTAATTTTTAACATAAGTAGCACAATCCATATCTCATTGTTTTTTAATTTCTTGAGGCATTTAATTGATGAGATTATATATCAGTTTTGTGTGTGGATTTATTTTTGTAGGTTTGGGAGCTTGAGTAATCTACCACATTATTACAAAATTCATTGGTTGTGATATTGGTACTGAATTGGGCATAGAGGTTGAAGACGACTATTGTCTTTGTTAAGACCAAGTAAATCCTAACTAAAGCACATAGAGCACAGTGTGCCACCAAAGTGCCACATGTTGTCATACAAGCTTAGGGAAGCTACGTAGGATCGAATACAAGCATCAAAGGCTCGAAATGTTGAGAAGCCATTCTTTGGTTGACAAGTAGAAACTGACAAATATTTTTTAATTGGTTATAAAAGACTCTTGAGAATCATCAGAAGTGTTTAAGTGGAATTCAAAAGCATATAGGAACAACATGGTATCTATAGAACCATCAGATGGAATCTTGAGAGTCAGGTTTCTGTAAGTTTTGATTCCATATGTGTGGTGTGGCAAGGACTTTTCAGTTCCTGCATTTATGGGGAAGGTCAACAGTCACTTCATCAACATTAAAGTAAAAATTTCCTTCTGTGGTATCAGCCGAAATCAGGAAAGTCTGTCCAAAGTGAAGTTGAAGGAAGGCAAACTTCAGAGGAGTAAAGACTAAGAGGAAGGACTAAGTGGTTCATAGGTATGGTTGAGCTTGTAAAAAAGTTAGATTTTAGAGAAGAGAGTTTCTGCAAGTAGGCTAAATATTCACTGGATTGGATAGTGTATACTGTTTGGGTTCCGTACAATTTTGGTGTGGCCCATAGAATGTATACTTCTTATTAACATTATAGAACTTGTCTTCCTATTTCTTTCATTGTTTTTCCTTATTCTTGTGCTTTCATTGTGTACTCTGGGCAACTGTTAACTTATTGTTCATTTGACCCGCCTATGGATTGCTCCAGCAAGGGAAACTCATGACCCATTCCTAACTTAATCAAGTTGCTGCTTAAGCACAGGCAGTTATTCAATCTTTAAAAGGTTTTAGCACATATATGCAGTCTTTTCTGCTATAATTTAGATAGTATTTAGAAGTTGTTTTTTCAATGCATAGTTGAGGGTACTTTCTCTTTTTATAATAATAATTTTAGTTTGAGATTCAGGGACATATGGGAATGATCTTTATTTGGATCTGCAACTGAAAACTATTTTAGCGTGATTCTCAAGGCAATATCATAACATATGCACATGTTAATCAAGTTAATTCTTGAGCCCTCACATTTTTTTGGTAACATTTGAATGGCACACATTTGCATCCAATGCTCCTACTGTTTATCTAATATTTTAAAGCTGTTTTCTCAATGCACTATCAAGGTTTAGTTTTTTTTTGTTTAAATAATTAGATTTGCTTTCAGCTTTGGCGGCTACTAAGTTGAAGCATCAGTATGAATTTTAAGGGAGTAAGTTAAATTGTCAATTAGAGACTTGCATTTAATCTGGGAGAGAGTTTGTGTCAAATCCTCTGGTTTATGTTAACAAGGATTTTTGGCTAGTTGTGTTGTGTCTTCTAGTTTTAATCTCATATAATATGATGGTACAGTCTATGCTGTTGACATATTTCATTTTTCTTGGGATTTTATGCGCATTGGGATACTTTTTTGGTTTTTTACTTATTTTAGTTAGAAAATGCAATCGCATCTACTATCTAGAATGCCCAATTAGTATCCAAGTTTTTGATAGCAAATTCAAGTAGGATAATAGGAACAGGCATCTCCATTTCTATTGTCAATGTAGTAAATAGCATTTTTAAAATTTTGGCATGAAATCAGTAGGTAAATTCTGTAGCATAAGGTTGAAATTTGTAAGATCATTATTGTCTTCTATAGTGGTTTATTTTTCCCTCAAAACATTTTTATTTTTAAGCTGAGAAAAAGACAGAGAAAGGAAGATTTATTTTACTATAGTACCTTATTTTGCACAATCTCATGCTGCAGGTTAATTTTGAAGATACCTGCAAAGGTTTTCTTGAGGTCGCAAAGGTGAGCATTGAACAAATTTTATTTGCATTGCACATGTTGTTTGTAATAGGTAATCATATTGGAAAAGTAATTATAAGGAATCTTGCATGTTAGGCATACAATTCTATCAACACTTGTTGGGTGCGAGAAATAATCAGACAGAAATATTTTGATGCCAAACTTGACTTAACACAAAAGGTGTTTCTGGCATGAAATCAAGCTAGTGTGATGGTTGAAAATGTTAATGAAAGAGTGGGAGATTGCCACTTCTAGATTTATTAAGATGTGAATTAGTGCTTTACTCATCAGATAAAGAACATATTAGAAACTACAAAACGGTTGAAAGAATCTAGAAATGTTGAATATTAGCTCTTTACTTGGGGTTTTCTATTTAAATTATGGATACTTGTATGGAAGACATATTGGGCAAGTGTAAGCTATCTGGAAACACATGTAATGCATTAAGATGGTTTCATTTTCACTGTATAGGGTTGAAAGATATTATATCCGATAATACCTTCAAGAAAACTTTGAAATTGTCAGATTGACTGTTCAGCAAAATCATATGGTAGGATATATTAGTTGCCAAAGTAGTTTGATCTATTCTGTATAAATGCCAGCGATACATGTAATCTTGGCAGTGAGTAAAATGCCAAAGTTGGAATTTATGGAGCGTCTCATAACTCAAGGGTCTCTTCTTTTCCTAGACATCATTTTTGTGAGGTCATGCAACCTTGGGATGTATTATTGTTATTTGCTCATATGATAACCAATGCCAGAAGGCAGTGTGACATCTCCTTGGTCCTCCTGGGGATGCAAGGGCATCCTTCTTTGTGTCTAAAATAGGGTATATCCCCTTTTTAAAGGATATACCAAGGACTGCCTGAACATTGTAAAAATGGGGGAATGGGGGACGGGAGGGAAAAGAAATAGGGAGGTGAGGGGGAGGAGGGGCTTCCTTGCCCTCTACCATATGTAGGTGGAAGAACCTAAAGTATGTGCTTGTGATTGGTGAAGAGGGGGATCAAAGAAAACAACACACACAAATGGAAGAGGATGCTCTTCATGACTTTTAGACTAAGACTAGTTTGTTGGGGTCTTGCACTAGTGACCGAGAGTAGGAATTTTTTTTATTTTTTTTCTGAATAATGTAAGCAAACCTAGAGCTATGCACAACAAAACCTAGAGCAAAAGGAGAGGTATTAACATTTTACATACAATATGCTAATTAGCCTAGTGTGTAATTTGTAAATTAAAACACACAATATACAAATAACTAAGTTAATTGCAGAAAAGAAAGAAATTTGATTTTTGCATAGCAAGGATCCCTCATAGCTGGTTCTAAGAAAAGCATGTGCAAATGCTACTACCTTTGTTCAGGTGCTCCTAGTTATTGAGAACATGATGATGAGATAATGTTGAAGAGAATGAAAGAAATAATTTTGATTAATGCCCACAGGTGACCAAAAATAGGTCAATGGGACTGGAGAGTACATTAATATACAGTAGAAAGTTCCAGGAAGAAAAAATTCTAGAGAGGGCCCGAAAGGTGAAGGAGCAAAAACAAAAATACAATATAGTTGTGGACCACTAACACATGTGGTCAAGAAATCAACACAAATAGCCAAGAAAGGAGAACAAGATCCCCGAAGAGCATAAGTTGAGGAGTACTAAAGGGATAGCAGACAAGTCTTGTTGAATATCCTTGTCTGGGCTTGAAATGGAGGAGTCATAGCTGTCATCATTAACCACTGTGAGAGGACTGGTACCATATTAGGGTTCATTAGGAAATAGCTAAGGCCAAGAGGCCAAGCTAGGGGATTCTTAGGGGATTCCAAGAGAAAGCTTGTAATATGCATCTGTCACACTTGTAGTGATTCCCTGTCTGTTCTTCTTATTCATCTTGAAAAATGCCCTTGGAGAGGAAGCTGAAAGCTGGTTTAGGAGTCTGAATTGCAGTCAACTAGAGTTGTGATAGTTTTTGGAGAAACAAGTGAGAGCAAGAGACTGTGGAGCAATTTCAGTATGAATTCTAGTAGCATTTAGGTATGGAAGAGCCAAGTTATCAAAATGGGGTTCCCTCTAGGAGTTAGGCCCAAAGAATTTGTTTATGGTCATTAGATAAGCCAGACAATAGTCTCAACAATCATAAGCAACTGATAGTGGCAAAATTGTGAATTTCTCAAAAATGACGAGCTCACCTAATGTAGAGGTATGAGTTATCCAAATAACCTGTGTTGCTGGTTTGGGTTTGAGTTTAGTTTTGAGATTTGGGTTATACAGTTTGTTGATTTATCTTTCCCTAGGTAGATATAATTAGGGACTGAAACACTAAGTCTTTCCAACTAGTTCTTCCATGAGGAATGATTGAATAAACAATTTCACTATAAAAATTTCCAAACTTCATTGTCGTTAATAGCACATACTATCCAATTGGCACAAAGCACAATTTCTTGTTTGTGGATATCCATAGGACCAAGGCCGCTACAATCATTGGGAAGACAACACATATCCCATGCCACCCAAGGAAATTATTTGTTGTGGTTAGAGTTGGCCCATAGAAAATTGCATGGAAGCTTCTCAAGCTTGTTGTAAGATTCTTCATGTTTCATCCAACATGAAGAATAGTACACATGTCCCAACATCAAGGACTTTAGAAGAAATTTGAAATTTACATTCAAGTGTAGTTTGTAATATAGTAAGCAAACTTTTTTTCCACTCTATCCACAACTTACTACTAAAGCACATATGAATAAGCTTGGCTAGCCAAAGGAATTCCTAGGAATTTGAACATTTCTAAATGGTCAATTTTTATCCACACATGGTTTTGAAGCTAGATGGGGGGAGGAGAAATGGATTGTGTGTAGAATTGAGTCTTGCTCCATTGAATCTTTGGGTTAGAGGCTAAGAAAAAGATGTCCAAGCAATTGAAATCTTGTAAGGAAGGGACTATCAGTGAAATGTTCATTAACAAGATGCTGCTAGCTGCTCCTAGTTAGAGAAATTCCTTTGACAAGCTTATGTCTTATGTGAGATGGCATTAGCAAGAAGGTAGCTAAAACCTTCAACAGCTAGAACATACAAAGACAATAGATAAATGGTAAGGGAAGTAGAAGCATCAGCAAACAACATGCTGACCGACTAAATGAAATTATTGCCAAAACCTAGGGCACTTAACATGGCAAGAATGAAGGGCCATTTGATACAATCATAAGCCTTTTCAAAATCAATTTTGATGAAGACTGTCTTCTAGCTGGTTTTCCTAGCCCATTCCTTGCATTCCTAGAGTGCAATAATATTATCAAGGATAAACTTGCTCTTGATAGACCTAGTTTTCTCAGAGTGGATCACAAAGGGAAGGTGGTGGCATATATGAAGGGCTAGGGCTTTAGCAATAATCAGATCCTATAAGAAACATTGAGTAGAGTGATCCTGTAAGAAACATTGAGAAGAGTGACGGGTCTCCTATTGTGAATCAGCTTTGAATCCTGATCTTAGTTATGAATTTAATGTTACCTTTGTTTATCATCTTTTAGAAGGAATTAATGTGAAATACTTTGAGATGGACTTGATGTAAGTTTGTTCCAACCTAATCCTGAAGGGTTTTGTAAGCCCATCACATCCAAGAGCTTTATTGTTGGCCATGCTAGCCACCACTGTGTGAAGATATTGCAAGCTGGAGTCTATGAGGCTGATAGGCTGCAAGGGATTGCATCCAGGCACTGTTGAAGGGCCTCAACCTGAGCCTGAGAGGGTTCCTTAGCTTTGAAAACATTCAAATAATTTCCAGAAGATTTTTATATATTTTTTATTCTTAAAGAAACCAATTATTCAGCCAATCAATGTGTTTTCTTGTTACATGAACTTCATATGTTTAAATTCTTGGATAGAGAAAGACATCTTTGTTTTTAGTTCTTGTTGACAGATTTTTTAAACTTCGTATATTTTCCAATTTCAGTGGTTTGATTCTAGTTTTATAAAGAGATAACAAAATTTGTCTGGTTTCAGGAAGCAGTGCACCAGACTGTTAATGTAATATTTGAAGATCCTGGTGTTCAAGATTTACTTTCAAAGCTTTATCAAAAAGGTTTGAATTCTTTTTGTTAAGTCAATTTCCTTACTTATAATTGCATAATTTAACGGTTTGATGTGCAATTTTTTTCTAATCACCTTGGACTGCCAAATTATTGCAATATTCATTATCCTATATGCCAATCATTGCAATATTCATTATCCTATATGCCAATCATTATTTAAGCAATGGCAATCATGTTATTAGATTTTCCCAACTTTTAGCTCTCCCTGAGATAATCTATATGAAAACAAAGGGTTTAAGGTACCTAGCTCCGATATTGGCATTATAACTTTGCAACATGTATCTGCAACAAATAACTTACTAAAAGGAACCCAGAAAACAGATGTTCAATCTTGGGGTAATAATATGAATGCAACGGTCTTGTATGTTTGCATTTCTAATTTAACAGAGGTTTATGCATTAGGTAAATATTATATGATTGATTCTGACCTATGCCACTGAGAGAAGATGAGATAGTCATCTCAAACTTGGGGAGCTCTAGGAGGACCCATTGCAACTCTTTAGATTCTCTGACCATGCATGGAATGATTGGTTCTTTCCAAAGATTGTAGATGGGCCATTGTTGGGAGTTGGAATAGAATCACAGAATATAATATATACTTCTCAGTCTGGTGATTGATTTTAGATTCCTTGTACCCAGTATGCTTTCATTAATTGAATTGTCATTGCATGTTTCAGAAAGTCATTCTGTGTTGTTTGTGCTTACGATGATCACAATCTTCATGCTTTTGAAAAATCTATGCACAATAAGTTTGTTAACAGATGTTGTCTTTATGTTCCTTTTTCTTTATTTTTTCCAAATATTCGTACATGTATTTCTAAAAATTGGTTAACTTTTTTTTTGTAACAGAGTGGTATGAGGGATTCGTAACCGAGTATTTAGTTGCCACCTTTGGGGACTACTTTACAGATGTGAAATTGTGAGCTACTTTGCCACTTCCATTTAATACATGTATGAAAAGCTTTATGGGCTTAAGGCTTATGGTGCTATCAAATGACAACCAATTTATCCATGATACAATCACTGTTGGTAGTCACTGTTGTTTCCTACTCAATGATACCTTAGCCTTTTTATCCATATCTGTTTATTTTTTTTGTCGTTTATTATTTCTCTCTCTATCTATTTTCTTTATCCTGTAGTTTTCTTGGATACTCATTAGACACTCCCTTGGGATAAATGTATGTAATGCTCCTTTTGACTGATTTTTGGTCATACAGGATATAAATGTAGCCTATTTGTTTGTCTAATCACAAGCTCTAATTGTAGCTTAAGCATGTTGGATGCCATGAAAACTTTGTCCTTCACAAGGCATGTATATTGAAGGTCCTGTTCTCTTGCAAAGGACCATTTATGTAATCATAGAACTAGTGGTTGCTTCCACCTCGCATAGGATTATACTATTTAGGGGCATTCAGTATTGTCTTTGAGCTCTAATGGTGAACCATAAACTGCTATTCTGTTTTTATTTTTGTGTGAATTTTACTTTCTTTACACTCCTCTACACAGCTTATTTTATTTGGGTAAGGGGTTAGCAAAAGCTCAGTTATGTTTTAACTTTTATTATGACTACAAACATATGTTTTGTGAGCTTGTTATGCCAGCGAAGTGATTGTTGTAAATCTTAAACATGTTAGAAAGGAGAAATGCAATGGAAATGGTTTGGGAAGCTGTAGCATTAAATTATAAAGCATTTCTTTTCAAACCTCAAGTTTTTAACATGTATTTCAGGTATATAGAGGAAAGGTCTTTTAGGAGGTTTGTTGAAGCTTGCTTAGAAGAGACAATTGTAGTTTACATTGACCATCTTCTTACTCAGGTAAAAGTATTAAGTTACCTGCATCTTTTCTTTGTATTCTATAGTATTTATTTCAAAATAGTTTGACAAAAAAGGTCTTATTATCTATGTTGATTTGCTACTCTGATTCAGAAAAATTACATCAGGGAGGAAACACTTGAAAGGATGCGAGTTGATGAAGAAGTTCTCTTGGATTTCTTCAGGGAATATATTAATTTGTCTGTGAGTACATTTCACTGTCCTTGAAAATAACTGCAGAAAATAAGAAAGTAAACAAATGACAAACAGACTATAAATTTTTGATATACTGTGTTCATGTTTATTTTGCCAGTGATGGTAATTTCAATTCTTTAAGAAGAGTCCTAACATAAACATTAAATTCTAAGTTGAAAAAACGCTACAGTTTTACATTTTTTGTTTTGTCATTATTTTTCATTCATAATCATATAACTTGAACAGTTTACAAGTAAACGAAAACCATTTGACTTTACTTGACAAAGCCAGTTTGGCGTATGATAGGACTGTACTCTGCTTCAGGGCTATGTAGGTAGGAAATAGACTATGAATGCTTCCTCTTTCAATGCAGTAAATATCAGGGCTTTTAGCTAAGATTTGTGAAGGAAGAAGTTGTACTGGAAGAAAAGAGGAGCCGCCCAATAGAAGTAGAGTATGTGGGAGACAAAAGGAAAACTCAGAAGCCAACGAAAAATCGTTCTGGAGGAATTGCGATATTGTTTTTCTAAACAATGGATTCCACAAACCTCAGAGTGAAAACTTGACAAGGAAAAATAACAACAATAGGAAAAGCAACAGATTAGTTGGTGAAGATCCAATGGGTTGAAAAGAAGATGTTGACCCCACACCAGAAAAGAAATTTAGAGGCAGAAAAGGCATTACCGTCGACCCAAGTTTAGATGGACCAGCATATTGTGGAGGCAATCAAAGAGGGGAACCCAAATAATACAACAAATTATATTGGATTGGAAGAAATACCTAAAGGTACAACAAAATGAAATAGAGTTAGAGGTGGAGGGATCCAAGAAGTAACCAGGAAACTTGGAATTGAGCAACAGTTTCCAGAGCAAGGTGAATGTGGGGAGACAATTGGAAACACTAATGAACGAATTAAAAAAAGTTAAGTAATCTCTACCAAAGGAAACATTCATTAAACACTAAAATTTCTGGGTGCTTATAGTGAAATTGCAAGAAAGGAGAAAGAGCTCATGATAGATTTATAGTGCACATTGCAAATGGAAGAAGCTTTTTGGAAACAAAATCGAGAGTCAAGTTGCTGAAACATTGTGAGCAACACAAAATTCTTTCACCTTTAAATGGTGTTAAAAAACTAAGTTGCCAGTTGTGGCATGGATCCTAGTTGGGGTTCATGGATTCGGCTAAATTTTTTTTGGGGTTGGGTTCGTCGGTACAAAAAACATGTAAATATATAATATAATAATAATAAAATTATTAATTTAAAAAATATTTATATAATAATATGTAAATATATAATATAATGTATAAATATTATAATATAAACCTTAAAATATGGATCCTAGGCGCAATCTAATTGGATCCCGCATCTTGTACGAACCGGACCAAGATTTGGCAGCTGAGCCGGCGGATCCGGTAACACAGTTAAAAAAAAGTAGCAATTGAATTTAAAATATTACATTTCTTGTAGGAGTGAGGCAGATAACTTGTTAAGGTCAAAGGGCCCAATTAGGATTATTCAACCATGCAACCAATAGAAGTTGGTCATAGACTAGATGCTATGATCTCACTTAATGTATTTCTCTTCTTTAAGCATTTTCTCTATCTACTTACTCTTCATGCAGCTCCTCCTTCCTCTAATCTCCAGGTCTTCTATCTTTTTTTGCCTTTTTTCAGTCTCTCAATTTGTCTTGTCTATCTTCAAACTATATCGGACTTCCTTATATATAGAAAGTGTTTAATGAAGTGCAGCAAGTGGTAACATAATACACACCCATAGATTAAAGTGATAAGGAATCATGGACCCAAAATTATATGTTTTTCCCTTTGGCCAACCCTGGAAGTTGGTGCATCATCAAGGTGTAGCGTGCAGGTTCATTGGTAATGTGCAACATCATCTTTTCCAATGCGCTTCGAGCTAGGAGTCTCCAAATTTAATGCAGTTCCATATTTGTAACCCCTTTTTGGACCTATGATGAAGCATTAAATATTGGTGCAAGTCTTAAATACTTGCTGCATCATTCAAATAAGACGCTGTTGTATAGTAAGTAACCTGGCATAGGTTCCAATTAACTCTTTGGATGAAATACATACATGCAATGATTACAAACACATGATAATTGAATGGAACATACTAGACACATGTTGGAATTGAAGAACCCAATTGCAACCAATAATAATCTGTCATGTCCCTTCCCGGCTAGGTCGGCCAGAACCTAAATTCATAAAAGGTGTTTTTTAACCCCTTTTCAAATATATTACTTAATAAATATTTTTAAAATAAAATAATAATAAATATAAAATAAAATGAAATAAATTTAAAATTTAAATTTAAATTTTGGCGCCTATTTTGGGCCCCATGAACCTACCTAGTAGGATAATATAAAAAGCAGATCCAGGCGCCATGTTGGGGGTATTTGGAGTTTTTGGCATGATTTTGAGATTTTTTCTCAAGCAGGTCAGCTGGGATACAAACCCTAGGTGCCTACCTAGGTCAGGGCAAAAACCCTGATTTGGAATCTCACTTAGTCTTCTCATTATTTTGCTGTTTAATGATCAGAAAACTGTAATTTAACCTAGCTAAGTGCTACCAGGTTTACAAGTCATCATTGGAGGATTAGTTGCAGATTAGGGGAGCACCATTGTTTGTGAATTCCAAGGTTGTTGAGAGGGATTGATGCTGATTCTAGAATCAGGTTTAAGAGCTGCACCCATCCTTTTAGCAGTCTACAGCTGTGTGGAGACTTTTCCAGGTGTAGGCTGGAGCAGATTGTGACATTTTTGGAGACCATTGTAGTCCTTTAGCATCCATTTCCATTATAGGCAGCCTAAAGAAAGGTGGCAGAGGGCTAGAGTAGCACTCAGAGCAAGAGGGAGTGAGCAGATAGTTGCAGACAAAGTTTTCCCACACCCTACCCTAGGGTTTGACCACAGATCATTGCCGTTTAAGGCCACTTTGTGGAAATTTTTGTTGATCTAGGGTGACAAGACTAGTGAACACTGAATCCATTGAATTTAAGGCCAGATCATGGGAAGAGTCAGGGATCATACAAGGAACAACAAGTCATCATCAAACCCTAGATACCACCTCCTGGTTACTGGGTCGCCATTGACAGACTGTCAATCCAAGGATTGTTGTAATGACACCATTGCAAGGTCTGTGAATTAGTAATTACATCAGAAAACTCAAATCAGACCAGTTACTGTAGCTTTTCCATTGCTGTACACTACTCTAGTCAAACTTAAATTCAAGTCTGCACTTATATTAGAGAATTACAATCAGTTTATGTGCTGCTCATTGTCTCATTACTGTGTTTGATCTGATTTTAGCTTACTGTTACTTAATTATAGTTTGCTGTTGTTTTTGCAAACCTGATTTTGTTGAGAGACTTTATCCTAAACCAATGAATTGAAGCTGGTTAAAACCCTAGGGATAGTGCAGTGGTATCAGAGCCATTGATCTTAGCAGTCTGCAGGGTTAAAGTTTACTTTTAATGCAGTACAATGGGAAATCGGAGAGGAAGATCTGTAGATTTACTTGAGGATATCTTTAATCACATTCTAGAGCGAATGGACAAACAAATAGAGCAGTGTTTGAAAGATAGTGAGGCACGAATGAAAACATGTTTGGACAAATTTGTGGAAGGAAGGAAGCAAGAATAACAATCAAATTCAGAGTCACAAGGCACCATTGAGCAAGAGCAGAAGAGACCCGACATACTAGTTGAAGGTAAAGATCAATTGGTAATAGAAGATGTTTTATTGACTTCTAATAATTGCATGTGTCAACAGAATAGTGATGAAGTCAAGGCAGAAAGGGCTTTATTTGTTGGATGCAAAGAGTTCAAGATTCAAGAGGGCGGGACATGAACTATCCTTTGAAATTCTAAAGGGTCAGCCATTGACTAATTTTCAGAATAATATTGTGGATGGACATGTTTTTAAAGGAAAGATTTTGAGTCACAAGGATAGAAGTGTTGAGGGTATCTCCACAATTCCTAGTTTGACGAAGGAGGGTGAGCTCCTTGTTGGCAACCTACGTTATGAAAATGATGATCAAATTTCAGATTTGTTGCTTCCTCTTATATGACTACTAAATTCTTGTCATCACAAGAAGCATGCTAAAAAGGGTGATAGAGTAAGGGATACAACTTGTAGTATAGGGCATGTGGACCTTTTGATTCAAGTTTATGATTGTTTTTGCATATGGGGTCCATGTGATCTTTTGAGGGTCAAGTTGGATAGAGGCATTGTTATTACTATTGAGTTCTTCATCTCTTGCATTTGGATTGAAAGGAAGTTTATGAGGAATCATATTGGGTTGGTTGTGCATCCTAACCATGTTGTGAAAGATCAATGTTCATGGTTCATGGATCACTCTTGAGGGGGTAAGTACCACACTTGAAGACAAGATCATGGGTGATGGCCAAATGGAGGTGGTCACCTTGGGGTGCTTGATGTTAGATGATGGTAAGTGAAATAGGTATCATTTTGATGTCCAAGATTTTGTGACTACACATAGTTTGCTGTTTTGGGTATCAAGTTGCAAGCAAGTTGAAGGATTCATGAAGGATGAGACAATACAGATTCCTAACATCATGAAGGCAAGGCAATTGGTCATCCTTTTGGGTGAACAAGAGATATGCAAAGAATTATATATCATGGGTCTCGGAAGGATCAGCAAAACACGAAGCTTACATTAGGAGCATTTAATGGTAGAGTTCACTATGGGGTTGGAATTCAATAAAGAAGAGATAAAACTTCGAGGCATTGAAGAAGGAGATCCTAGAGCAGCCATAGTTCTATGGATGAAAGATCATTTGATGACAATCACAATTTTTTCCAAATGTAAGGTGCTTGATCATAATGGTATTTGGTCTATTTTGGTTATGCTCAACATTAAACTTCTAAGGTGACTACCCAAGGAGATAATTTTAAAATGGAAAGGAGTCATGAAGGATGAGACAATACAAATTCCTAACATCATGAAGGCAAGGCAGTTGGTCATCCTTTTGGGTGAACAAGAGGTATGCAAAGAATTATATATCATGGGTCTCGGAAGGATCAGCAAAACATGAAGCTCACATTAGGAGCATTTAATGATAGAGTTCACTATGGAGTTGGAATTCAATAGAGAAGAGATAGAACTTCAAGGCATTGAAGAAGCAGATCCTAGAGCAGCCATAGTTCTATGGATGAAAGATCATTTGATGACAATCACAATTTTTTCCAAAGGTAAGGTGCTTGATCATAATGGTATTTGGTCTATTTTGGTTATGCTCAACATTAAACTTCTAAGGTGACCACCCAAGGAGATAATTTTAAAATGGAACTTGTTGGTTAAGGAACACCAATGACGCAGCTGGGATGAGTATGGGTTCAAAAGACATAAACCAAATTTTGAGGATGATTCAAAATTTTGGACTTGCTGCCCTCAACCTTTCCAGCACTCCTCACACTTTCCTTGCAACCAAAGAAGAGGAGTTAGTCACATGCTGGAGAAGTCTCCAATCCATTACCTCTGTTGAAGTGTTCTCAGCTAGTACAGCAGTTTCCAGCCTCTACTTTCTTGAAATGGAATAAAGGAACTCAGTTTGGCAGCCAGGGTATTATGTTCCCATTGATCATTTTGATAAACCCATGTTTTGGATTGATGATATCTCTCATGAGTAGCTACAGATCTGCAGCAAAATGTGACTACTACAGCCACCTTCCAGCCTACCAACAATCTGATCCAAACCACCTTTCTAGTGGTAAGGCTTGGAGCATCATGGCAAGAGTCTTCGAAACTTAGGGTAAACATTATAACTTCAGCTCAGAGGAGATGAGTGTTCAGGGAAGCCAAATCATTCAATGCATGGAGCTAAGCAAGAATCCACTCCAAGGTAAAATTTGTCATGATAATGTTTGGTCCATTATGGCACACCAACAATGGCTACACAATGAGGTATTGGCAAATCAGGAGCTTTGGGGTGAGACTCATCAACTTAACATGGCTTGTAGAATCTTGAGTGGTAAGAATTATGGCCCATGGATCATGATGGGTGCTGTTTCAAATTTTAGAACTGCTTTCACCAACAATTCCAGTTTTCCCTATATATAACTGACAGCCATAAAGAAGTTCATAAGCACATGGAAGATGTATTTTCCATCTATTGCCTTTGATGAAGTATTTGCCACTGATACAAGATGGTTTCCAGCCACCACAATTCTGATTTGGGGCAAAAAAATGCAGTGTTACAGCCATGATATGGAGAAATTATTTTGGAGGGTTCACTTCTTGAGAATACTATGTGTCAACACTCCAACCCCCTTATAGCTGTTTGGGAAGAAATTCAGAGAAATATATGACTGTTACTTTTACCTATCAGCACACATATGGTCTGGATAGAACCATCCTTCAAGTGGTACAACTTGGGGCATCATGATAAGAAACTTTAGGATCCAAGCCATAAAAGAGGTGAGTTTAGTAGTTGACATGCATTGGATATATTTATTTGGAAAGCTCATTTCTAAGAAGGAATTCAAGATGGAGGAGTTAGTGTCTAAAGGCATCATGGATGGAGTTCCACACATGAAAATCATCTTTAGAGAGGTCATCTATTAAGGGATCTCACCAAGAAATGTAGAAGAGACACAGGGAAGGTATCTTTAATATGGGAAAGTCTAATTTTTAATGTTTTAAATTTTATTATTTTAATTTAGTATAGTTTATTGAATGAATATGATTATTATATAAGTTATTGGGTACGCCCCTTTGGGGTCTTGGTCCTGTACCAAACGGGTGCGGATATGGGTCCTGCAATGAGAGTGGCCTGGGTATGCCTAGGGTCCCACCCAAGCACCTTGGGTTCCTCATGGGTTCTTCTGTGAGGGACCCACAACGAACTCAAGGTGCTTGGGTAGGACCTTGGGCATACCTACGTTGCTCCTGGGAAAACCCAAGTCGACCCAAGGGCTATCCAAACCAAAAAATAAATAAAAATAATTTTTCAAAAGAAAACTATAAACAAATGTGCCAAATGCCTAATTTTTCCATCAAGTGATAAAATTGTGAAATTGGCATGTGCCATTAAGGTTTGTGTGGTTCCAAATACCTAATATCATCATTAAGTGATAAAATTGTGAAAATGGCATTGCCCCTAGACCCCCACTAGGGGTGTTTGCCTTCAACCATATTGGGGTCTCCAATCCCAACCCCTACTAGTCATTGGGATCTCTTGTCACATAATGAAACTTGATTACAACAAGAGGGTCTGGGTATGGAGACCAAAATTGACTACTTAGACAATTATCTTTATGACTATCATAATATCATTGATCAATGATGAAGTATCATACTATCAAAGATTCAAATGTGACTATTATTATAAAACATAACATTATAAGATATATCAAATGTATTTGCAAATTCTATGTATTTTTTATTTTTTTTGCATATATATATATATATAATACAACCATAACCAAATGTATTGTACCCAAGAATTTTTTTTTGTTGTACCAACATACCAGAACCTTGTACCCATACCTAACCCTATACTAGAACTGACATGTAATGTCCCCACTCTAGTCAGTTTCAGGAGCAGTTGAATTAGCCTATTTCTTGGGCCCTCGTAGGCTGACAGGATCTGGTTAGAGGGTCAGTGGCCGTTTTTGGTGGGTATTATCATTCCCACTCCTTCACTTCAGTATTGGATTCAGTACAGGCGTTCGTAGTTCAGTGTTCGCCAGCTTCTGACGGCACGGAAAAATATTGAGTTTGGAGGGAGATATTAATATTTTTGTGGTTAAGTTATTTATTTAACTTATTGATTTTTTATAAAGTCAAATTGACTTTATAAAAGTAAAAGGGCCACTTAAATATATTACAAAGTGATAATTAAATCACTTAAGTGAAAAAGTACGCCCAAGTCATTTAATTGACTATTGATTATGACTTTAATATATTTTTATGTATTTTAAACGGCAAAAAGTCGTATCTTTTTGGGAAGTCGTGTTTTTTGGAGATATAAGGGAAAAGATGCAAGTCGACCTCACCTTTTGATCAATTGACATTGCATCTTTATATCTTCTCTGTGGTTTTTGTCTGAGGACAAGGGTTTCAGGAAATTCTTCTTTGGAGAGCAATAATTCTTCATTGATTTGTGATTGTGAGATTGTGAAATACCAGTTGAATGGTTGCTACTAAGGGAGCTTCATACAGGAGTTCATCCGTGCTTTCATCAGAGTTATTTTATTCAGAAGATTACAGTTTATAATAAGGAAGAGGGCTTACAAATCTGGGAGGCCATCTTCAACCTTTTTGTTGCTTACAATAAAGAATCTTCATCACCATTTTGAAGCCGTACTATTGCATTGGGAGGCGTGTTCATCTGGGAAGGGCGTGTGAAGAAAGAGGCTAAAACACCTCTCCTTTGGCTTCTTTCTGGACTCCATCTTGGGTGTCCATCCTTCTTAGCACTTTTTCACCAGTTTCTGTGTGGGAGAAAGCAGATCCAGTGTCCAGCCGTTGCATTTCATCAGTTTCAGCATATCTTGCCTGGCATGCGCAAATCCACTTTATTTAATTATTCTGGAGGTTTTCGAGTATGTTGATTGTATGCAATCTCTTTGTATGATTTGCCAGATCCGCAATAGTGTTGCAGTTGCCTTTAATTTGCTTGTATTTTAGTTTTATGTACATTTTATGCTTGGTGCACTTCTGTATTTATTGCTTAAAATTCATCAAAAAACAAACAAAACACAAAAACAGATAGTTATAGTTCAGAGGTTGAGTTGGAGCCAGTTGGGCTCATCACACGACAACTTAGAATATAATTAATACACTTTAAATAAACAATGAATGAGCAAGAAATCAAAAGTGAGGTTTTTTGCCCTTAGAAGGGACCGTTGTAGGTATAGAAGAAGAAAATGGTGAGGAGGACAAGGATGAATAAAATGAAGATTTTGATGACATTGAGGAAGAAAAATGGTTAGACCTTTGGTTCAAGTCCCATTAGAAAGATTTTGAGGCAATTAATACACTTCAAAAGAAGCAAACAAGGAGGATGAGGACAAATGGAATGTGGATTTTGATGACATTGTGGAAGAATTAGAAAGATTTTGAGGCGGGTTCGGTGGCAACTAGGAAGGTTGGCTCCTCTTTTGCGAAGGGTCCACAAATGGCTATATTAGGGCAATGTTCCTTTGTTGGTAATGGCTTCCAACAGGGGTTGAAATTTGGGTTTCTCTCTTTTCCCACGTGGTGGTGTTCTATTGGCAGTGGCTTGTAGTAGGGGTTGAAATGCAGTTTTCTCCTCCCTTTTTCTTCATGCAATGTTGTTCCTATTTAGAGTGTTGAAATCCTTGTTGAAGTGGCTTGTGGGTGAAATGTGGGTATGGGTGATATGGATTGCAAAGACTCTTCTTGTTGCCTCTACAATACACCTTAATTATTTTGATTTTAGAGCCCTTGTGTGGTTTTACATACATTTTTTGGTATTTATTGCTATTTTGTTTGGAGTCTTTGAGTGTTGTTTGTTGCTTCTCCCATGGTTATTTGATGAGTCATTATATAATGGTTGCATTTTTGTTTATTTGGTTTTCTTGAAGGTCTCCATGTGTTAGTTGCACTTAAATATTATGTGTTTACTAGTGCCATTGATGGCTTGCATGCATGTGTGAATTCAAACGCCACAATTAAGAGGTTCCCTTTATTGGTAGAAGCTTGTTGAAATATTCCGAGCCAATTTTTTGTTTTTCAATTAACAGATTACAAAGCAGTGCACCCGTTAAGGTTAGCGGAGAAAACCAAAACGTGCAAGATAGCAACTCTAACCAGAATGGCGCCGATGATGGCGAGCATTGGTCAGAGGATCTTCTATTCTAAATGCAGAAAGGAACTCAACGTCAAGTATGTGCTACCCAATCCAATGCGGAGTGAGGGGCGACCATATGACGGAGTGCAAACTAAAGCAATGCTCGAAAGGAACTACTGAAAGTTGAAACACTCAACACCCAGAATGTGCTTGCTGACCCAGTGTGGGTAAGTAGCGACCATAGGGCGGAGATCTATCTATTACAAACTTCAAATGAAATTGAGCAATACAAATTCAAATCAACAAGCTGAAGAATGACTGCCAGTACTACTGGTCAGTTTACAATTTAATATCATAAGCCTGTCAAGATGTTAGAGCTGGAAATATGAATCATTACAATACAATAAAATCTCTCTTGGCTGAGTTCAAGAAGCCATATCAAATCATTACAAATTTTGTAATTAACAATCTGTTTTCTGTTTTCCACAAATCTGTATTTTGTAGTTAAAAACAGCAGCCTATGAATTGATCCAAATGCTCATAGCTCCCTCTCAACTCACTCAAATTGCCCAAACTAAGATGCATAAGTCTAATATGATGAAGGCGCTCAATCTAGAGACTTAACCCCAACTCCAAATGCAACTAATAAGAAATGCACAAATCCCAAGAATGCTAAATGGTACGGCCTTGCTGAAAAAGGCGATTTTCTTTTTAAAAATAATGCAAGCACTATAAAATCTAAAAATTGGAGAATATGATTGCTCTTGACAAACGAAGAGAATGAGACGATACCCAGAAAGACTATTTTTGTATTTTTCAAGATATGAGTGAAACATGCAATCTGCTGTATTAAATGATGCTAAAATGCTGAAACACTAAAATGCCCAAAACAGATTTAACAATGCAAGAAGCTAAACACAATGCACGATATTCAATAACTCACAAACTAGACTAAGAATCACCACTTGATGTTGTCTTGCAAACACGAAGCGATGCCCGAACTAGGAGGCCTTCATTCCTCGAAGCGATTCCAGAGCCAATCCGGCAGCATAACAGTATAGTTGTCCAAAGATGATGAAATGATGCTCAACTCCTTCCTTTTATAAATTTCCATTTGACTTCTTGTAACCCTAAAGTCACTTTCAAGCCAAAACCCTAATCTCCTCAAAATGGCGTACTTTCTCCTTCAATGTTTAATAAATGATATTTTAATTAAATGCCCTTCTTGAAGAATGCGCCCAACATAAGCTTGTTTGACTTTGGCAATAATTAAATTAATCTTTTAATGAGGGCGCCACCCTCAAAGACCCCTTTTTAAAAACATCTTTAAGTCAT
Organism: Sequoia sempervirens; assembly: GCA_007258455.2. NCBI lineage: Eukaryota > Viridiplantae > Streptophyta > Pinopsida > Cupressales > Cupressaceae > Sequoia > Sequoia sempervirens. The sequence goes on from VDFB02281518.1 coordinate 90,458, forward strand.
TAATCTAGGCCCATGGTCAACGTTAAAATATAATATTTAAACGTGACTTTTTAATTAAATGACTTAACTTATCCCTCCGAAGGTGCCCTGAAGCCAATACTGAGCCAAACATCTGACCAAACTGAAGCAGGAAGTCACCCGAGCTGAACTCATCTGGAAGCTGCCAAAAATAGAATTTACTAAAAATAGTAAATTCCAAAAAGTGCTCTGAATGCCGAGATGAACCTACCACTGCGAAGCTCTCTGAAAACCCAGAAAGAATCCGCCATTGAATCCACCATCTCTGAGCAATGACCTCCTCAAAATTAGGAAACCCTAATTTATCTTCCGTCTAGCCTTCGGGTTCCCAAGGAACGGGCCAACGGTCACTGGAAAGATCAGGTTTGAGAAGGGGACATTACAATGGTTGCATTTTTGTTTATTTGGTTTTCTTGAAGGTCTCCATGTGTTAGTTGCACTTAAGTATTATGTGTTTACTAGTGCCATTGATGGCTTGCATGCATGTGTGAATTCAAACGCCACAATTAAGAGGTTCCCTTTATTGGTAGAAGCTTGTTAGAATTGCATTTGTGAGTAGTTAGGGTACCCATCATGTCCTCATTCCAATATTTTGTATGATAAATGGCTTTGCTAAATCCCCTTGATAGGTTTTACATTTAGGTCTAAATTTTGTAAATTCCAACTATAAGCAATTCAAATGACATGTTCTCTGTAAAGTGTAAATGCTTTTATTTTGATTTTATGTTGACTGGTTTGGATGGTTATATAACTTAAATCATGTCCCTTCTATTGTTGGTGAACCAATCTTGCAGCCCCTTGCAACCTCCATTAAATGCTTTTGTATTTGAATTTAAGAATCCAAGATGTATGTGTGGAAACATTTGAATCCATCATCAGATTCTAAATACTTGGTTTTTCTAGATCTCGAGATCAAATGTTCAATTGTGTCATGTCAAGATTTAGGTCCGAACTCCAAAGGTTCACCTTCTCAAACATCCGGTTTAAAACTATGTCTTCTACTTGAGTTTGAATTCCAAAAAATTATCATGTGAAGATCTATGTTTATGCAAACTCTTGATTTGACATCAAGCTCCAAGGTCATGTCAACCACCAAACCCGAGATACTCCTTTATCAAGCTTTGTTTGCATGTTTTCATGTCAAATGCAATTCCCTGCCGAGACCGCGAACTTCGAATATTCGACACTTTGACATTCCGCCCCCCAAGTAACAAACAATTATAAGTTTCCATTGAAAATCTGAATCTCAAATTCCCTATACTTAAGATTCTCATAATCAGTCATTCACATGTAAATTGTGGTCAAACATTTTCTGGTTGTTCCAATCTTGGGCGATTTGGAGCAGGTTTGAAGAAGTTATAATCCATCTGGTTATTGTGTAGTTGCTGGTCTGCATTTTAAATTGTTGGCATTTTTAAATCAGACTTAGTTCTTTTCAAGTAATGCATTATTTCTTGGGAATCTATACTGCTAGTTCATGAGCAGTCCATTTAAAGAAGACAGGAGCTCTTGGGGTGAAGATATGAACAAATTATTGATGGCTAATTGCTGGTAAGAAATCTCAGTTTGCTGGCTTTATATCAGATTTATCGGTAGATCAGATTTTGGCTTGTTCTTCAGTAGTTGAGAAGTTTTGGAGTTGAGAGATTATCTTTCGCCATTTGGCTTTGTTAATATTGTAAGAGCACTTGTAATTTGCAGTTATTTGAAACTGTAAGACTGTAAACAGTAGTACTGTTCCAGTCATTTTATTTGCTACATTTACTTGTGTTTAATTTTACACATTGTAACCCCTGGATGGTTTACCGCCAGTGTGGAGAAAAAAATAATTAAATCTCTCATTTCTCACCCACTGTAAAGTGGCGAATTCCCACTATTGAGTGGATGCCTGCTATTAGTAGATGAATTGTATTTCATTGTAATTATCTTTCCCCCCATTGAACAAGTGGTAGTGTGGAGTCTTGATGGTCGATTCTCCACCTGTTTCAATTTAGTATTGTTCTTCATTCCAGTTTGGTTGCTAACGACCCCTTCCCATATGCTATCACCTCGCCTCTCAAAGGATCTTGGTGAACATTCTTGGTGAAGGTTACATTTAGTTTGAATATCTTTTGGAAGCTAACGCTAATCATTGGCGTAGTGGTGGTTTGTGTTGTGAAAAATACTAAGAAAAAATTAAGGGGCATATTTCATGGACCCTGCAAAGCACTCTCTTGGTTATCTTTATGCCCTAGAAGGACAATCTTCTTGCTTGATTCCAAGGGAGCAAGCTAGGGCATTCTTATCGATTCTTATTCATGCTTAGCAGAACAAATATGTACAACTCTTGAAAATTTGTGATCTTTTGTTGGAGTTTTAAGGGAAAAGCAATGGATTTGCAAGTGCCCAAACAGACAATCTTTCCATTGAGGATAGCTCTCAGAAAGCTTCAATCATCTTCCAAGTGTTTGACATCTTTCCACCTAGACTTTTGCCAATGTGTCTGTTGGTAAAATCCTATAAATTAAGCATTTTAAAGGATAATATTTTTGAGATTGATTAGCTGCTATTAAGGGGAATGGTTCTTCCGATTGAAGCACTTCAACAAAGGATTAGAAATTTTTCAATATGTTATTACAGCCCTATATAAGAGCGAATTTGCACCCTATGTGCAATTCCCCTTTTTTCCTTTGTCCACCTTCGAAAACCAAGTTCGGAAGCTTAATTCCACTTAAGCCCGCTGTTGGCGGTCCACTTGGCGCCTGTTTTGAGGGTGAGTGGAGGCGTTTCTGTCGGGGACGCCCACACAGCACGCAAACGTCCGTGCGGCGTGCTTACGTCCCTGGAAGATTCCTACAGATGAGCCAGCAGAGGCATTACTCTTCTCATTGGCAGTGAAGTAGTAACGCCTCCTTCGGCCAACCGACCCGAATATGGCCGTTTTCTTCCTCCCTTCTTCATAATCACCCCTTCAACATTCAATCCAACTCGTCAGAACTCTTCAACAGATCAAGCCTTCATTCTTGCACACTTCAAGCTCCCATTCTCACACTTTTGCATCCATTCTCACTCTAAGCATTCAAGCACACCATTGTAGCAAAAGCTTCACTTCGTCACTTCGGTAGAGCACGTTTGGGACCACGCCATTGCAATAGAGGCTTGAGTTCCTCTCATTTCTCCCCCAAGCAGCCTTGAGTGCTCTTGGTGGAGGTGGTAATCTTCCCTTTCCTCTCCTCTATCACTTGGTTGAGTAGCATAGTACTGCATTATAGTGTTTGCTTTCTCTTTACTTTATTGTTTTTTTATCTCGTTTCCTTGGCTATCCGTGGAGGTGGAAACACCTAAATGGGGGTTTGACTGAGGCAGGCCCCTATACAACCACCCAACATTTTCCCTCTTGCTATGTGCAGGAGTACGTGCTCTTTGAAGGATCAGCTGGTGAACGAATTTCTAGGTGAGATCCTCCTCGTCTTCTTTACTCTTGCTTATTTACTTTACAACATTAGAGAATATATCTTTTATTTGCTTGTTTCATTCTGGCCTTTTAGTTGAGTAGCTAGGCCATTAGTCGTTTTGGTGAGTTCAACCTTGTCTCTGCTGTTGTCTAACTGTACGGACTACAACGCACTTTAGAGATGCCAGTGCGCCGCGCTATCGTCCAGAGTCCGTGCTGATGTCCTCGGGCAGAGAGTTCCTTGAGGCACAGAGTTGAACCTAAAAACCGACTCGCCTAGCCCCAATCTTAAAACTCGGGATTGTAGAGTGATTGTAGGACCTCATAATCCTCATCATTTTCATCCTCATACCCTAAACGTTGCACTTAACTGAGGTAAGTTAGGGAAGCCTCTCACATCTTGACCCTCCGTGACCTAGGGTCTTGCATGCGGTGGTCCCCCTCTCTTACAAGCCCAAACAATTGTTTTAATCGCAATAACTATTGAAGCATATCAAAATATGTCTCTTAGTTTCTCTCATTCACTTTGGTCAGGTTCTATCATTCCCAAAATATGCACTTGCTATTTTGCAAAGAAATTTGAAATCTTGCACTCAGTCCTCAACATGCAAACAACTATACTTCCCGGAGAATTTCTGTGTTGGAAAGTTGCATCAATATGCACATGGAAAAAAATAAAAAATAATAGTATTCCGTGGACTAGAATAGATATTATCATCTCTTTACAAGCAGAACATCCAGAGACTAACATAGACAAATTAGACTATATCTCTTCAAGACAGAGAAAATACAGTCCAAATCAGAGACAGTTAAGCAAGGCCAGGTTGCATGTTCTTCAAATAAGTCAAGACAAAAGATTTGCAATAGTAAATCAAAAGGATGGGATAGTGAACTTCCAAGAGAATCTTGAACTGTACAAAACATGGAGACCATTGAACATATAGATTCTGCAATTCAACGAGTCATGTCTCTTTCAAGGAAACACACCTCTATAGATAATGAGGTTTCATGTGATCATGCCTACCTGAGTAAGATGGGGAGAGAACACTCAAGATTTGAAATAGATGATTTTGATAGTCTCAGAAGTTATGATCTTGAAGTTATGAGTTGTGATTCCATACAGACTACTAGAGAGAATGCAGCTCAAGATAGGAATGTTGTAATTGCAGTCAGTGATGTGTTATAAAAAGAAGCTAAAAAAGCATCTAGCAAAGTGAGTGTTATTTTTGCAGAGAAAGTATTAGTTGATGGTATAAACCCTAACTATAGTGTAAGAACTCAGAATTATGAGGCTAGTGCTGGTCCCATTTCTGGGATTGAGCTTTCAAAGACTGTAATGTGGTGAATAAAAACTTGCATGGAAATGTTGGATCATTTGCAGAATCTGCTGATACTGGGTGTATGGCCAATGGGATCATATTGAAGATACTGCTCCTGTTAGAAATATTGAACCTCCTAATGCAATTCCTTTTACCAAAACCTGTGGCCTTGGTACTGTTCCCGTTATGAATTCATGTGATGCCAATATCAGGGAGATATCTAGAGACAAGCTTCCTTCAATAGTGACTGGCATCTATACAGCTGTTGTGATAGATTGTAATGTCCCCAAATTTTTGTAAAGTGACTTAACTAATTTAATTAATATAAGTTGTCCAAAAATTAATATTATTTCAAAAGGATGACTTTAATTAATAATTTATTTAAAATAAAGTGGAAATAATAAAATATTTAAAAATGTCACTTTATTATATAAAGTTTCTTCTAAAAGCTAGAGTTAGTTGCAAGTTGACTTCTTCTAGAAGATTCATTGGAGCCTTTAAAAAGAGTTAAGTGCAAAGCATTTGGGCATCCATTGTTGAGTTATTATTTCTTATGCTTTATGCAAAGGCTTGAATCTTTGATTCAGCTAAATCTCTGAGGACAAAAACCTTCAATAGATTGGTAAAGGGTTGGACGAAAACCTAACTCTTTCTAAGAGTGGATTTGCGATGGAGTTCACACTAAGCCTATTGGTTTTAGATTTGGAGCTTCAAGGACATTTGCTGAGGAGAGCATTATTTGGGAAATTTTGTGTCTTCTCATAAGACAAAATTTCCAGGTTATTCGATATATTAGGTGATAGTTTTGATATAGATCTTCATGTTTAGAGTTTATGTTAATTTTCAAAATTGGAGGAATTTGCATTTGAGGTATGGTCAGATTATATCGAGGTCCTATCTATTGAAGATTTCTGAAAAAAATATTCATATCATTGCCTGAGATGAATCTTCACATACATAAGTTCCCTATATCGGCTTGCAAATGGTGAAGGGTTAATTTACTATCAGTCGATATGAAATATTCTGGAGTGTCTATGCTATATGCAACAAGACGCAAATTTAATAGGGAAGTCACAACAGACAAATGGTGGCATATTTGACTGGTTGGCATTAACCGCTGGAAGAATCGGAGGATAAGACTGATGCAAGGAGGTTGTCTGACTTGGCAATAAGACAAAGAACTTACAAAGTTAGAGCAAAGACAAATAAGCTGCCGCTAAAGACAAATCAAAGGAAATTGTGGCAAGGATAATATTTTAGAGGATCGATTACTATTGTTCTCTCAACCTAAAATAGCCACAGCCTTCAGTTATCAAGGAGCTGCCAAATATTAATATAAGGCATTCAAAGAAATCATCGCAGGTAATATGCAGAAAAGGTCAAAGGGGAATGAGACAAGCAGGTGATTAAGTTTGAGCACCCTCTCATGACCATAGCATACAACATACAGAGGCATCGTATTTCATGGGAAACACTTGAAGCCGTGAGAATTATAACAGACGCAATATTTATCGAGGTAGGGATCATGGCATTTCCTTCATGGTATGTGCGATCAATGAAGACAATCTGATGTATGACCAACTTAGTAAATAGCTGTTGATGTTGGATAAGTCAGCAATTTCATTTAAAGGGAATAAGTTTGGAGAAATTATGGCGGAATAACCATAGGACTAGTGAAGTCTGCCGCTTTTCCCTTGAGAGTAATCAAGCCCTCCTTGAGTGTTAGCTTCCCTACTTGCCGTCGTATTGGAGGCTGAATATATCTAGTTGTTGGTCAAAGGAGGATGTGGGCCTTATTTTGGCGTGAAGACAAACCATTACCAGGTCATGGTTGCTATCTGGGCAGTTCGTGACACTTCTTTAGCATTCCTATGCATATAAGAAGGTCAATTGGAATCATATCTGCCTAGCGTTGGAGCTCATATCTGCTAGACGTGTCCCTTATTGGAGGTTTCAGATTCGTTATTGCCATTTCATCATTCTAAATAGTTCTGGAGTTTTTCTGTGCAGTCCAGGCTTTGGCGAGTTCATTACCAGGTCTGAGTATTCTTTATATTTGCAATATACTGGCTATTGTGTACTCAGAAATTATTGTTGTATTATCCTATTGTCTGCCAATCTGAATACTGCATGTAAATGCCAACTGCAGTCACAACAGAAGTGAATACTTTCCTATTGCTGTTCTTTCTGAGTGCAAATAATTTGGTATTAGACTGTTATTAATTTCTAATCAGACTCATTGTTAATTTGGATAATTCTGGAGAAGGAATACCATAGCATTGATCACCAAAACTGTTATGCATTGTACTTTGATTATCAATCTATATTCCTATGCTATTATGCTCTGGGTTTTGACAAAATGGAACATCTGTCAAATTGAAATAAACGCAAAAAATTTCCACATTCCGAGAGGGCATCTTATAGTAGTATCAGAGCATGCATGTTTATTTATGTCAATTGCAGAAGTTTAGAAATATTCCATTGGGGATATTACAGTGGTATCAGAGTCTTGATCCTGCCAGCGTGAGGGTGTTTAGAGTTATCATATGCAGCCACACGAAGTTGGTCCACATAGATACTATATTCGTTGAAGAGCAGATCAGCAAGAGAATCCTATTGCAGGTACACAACAAGACACAATGGGTGATAGAAGGGGTGGTAGTCCACCAAGGCATGAAGTTAATGATGATGGCAGAGAAGCAAGAGAAATCATGAGAGGTATTGCAGCAGGGCAGCAGCATGTGGCTAATGTTTTGCAACAACTTATAGCAGCCATACAATAGATGAACATTCCTAGAAGGCAAAACTGTGAGCAAGAAGATAATCAAAGTGGAGTTGGGATTCCTAGGGCATTAAGGACACCTACACGAACCATCGATAGACCTTTGCAACCTACCTTTTTGCCAAGGAATGATCCAAAAGAAGAGATTGTTGAAGTAGATGAAGTTGTGTCATTCACGGTTGACAATGCATGATGAGTGGGACTCATTAGCACAACATGTTAAGGACTTATTACCTTTTCCCCAATACATGGCACAACGAAGAGATAATAGAAGGGAAAGACCAGAGCGAAGGCCAAGGCAGCATAATAGGGACCTAAGGCAAGCTACAAGCAAACTCACGATTCCTACATCCAATGGTAGTGGGAATAATAGTGCTAGAGCATGGATACACAAGTTGGACGCCTTCCTAACACTTAGGCCTATGCAAGAGGAGGAAGCAATCAAATTTGCTACTATGCATCTTGAGGGCATCGCATACGATTGGTGGCATGATGGTTTGGTCACTCAAAACCATGGTTTAATTCATTCTTATGCCGAGTTCAGTAATAGATTGATTGCACGGTTTGATAGGAAGGATGTGGAGCTATATTATAGAGAGCTAGCACAATTAAAATAGAGTGGGCATGTGGAGACATATGTCAATGAGTTCCAAAGGATTACTGTTATGGTGCCCAATATGACTGAAAAGAGGGTGGTAATGTTGTTTATTGAGGGATTAAATGATAGGATGAGAGGGTTAGTTAAGGTACTTAAGCCTAGCACTCTTCATGATGCTATCCAATTGGCACTAGATCTTGATACGTCATCTTCTACACGTCAACACCAAAAGAAGAATTTCAAGGATAATAAATTAGAACACAAGTCAGATGGGGAAAAACCAAATCAGCCCAAGCCTACACAACCTATGTTGGATTTTGAAACAAGAAATGAGCTACGTAGGAAGTTGTTTTATACTTGCAAGGAACCGTGGGACTCAAGTCACAGGTGCCTTGGGAAAGGCAAGGTGCATTACATAGAGGTCTATTCTAATACTGATGAGGAGGTTGACACGAGTTTAGATAGTGATCATGAAAAGCAACCACACAATAATGCCGACACAGGTGATATAGCTCATGGTACTATTGCAGCACTATCAGGAGTTCCCAAGTATCATCCTTTTCAAGTTAGAGGAGTTCTTAAATGGACAGCGGGTCACTTGTTTGATTGACAGTGGAGCTACTCACAACTTCATTAACGAGGGATTGGTTGTGAGGAAGGGATTGCAAGTTGAGGAATTTCCAGGTTTTAGGGTTATGATAGTTGATGGCTTTAAAATGAGTTGTACTAAGAAGGTTCCTCAGTTGAGTGTGTAGTTGAATGATTATGTGGTCACTAATGATTTTTATGTGGTTGGGATTGGTGAATCTAATGTTGGTTTGGGCATTCAGTGGCTACAGTCACTTGAGAGATATATCCAGGATTTCCAGCGGATGGAGCTAGAGTTCATAGCGGATGGGAAGAAGATTGTATTGAGAGCTTTAGCGGATGGTGCTCCGAGTGTAGCGAAAGCAAAGGGGATGGAGGCTCGTTTTATGGATGAAGAGGTAAATGATTCTACATGTTGCATGCCATTTTCACTTGCAATTATGAGCCATCATCCTTATGAGGATTTGGAGAACATGATAACCAGAGTAGTGCAGCGATCTTCTGCGAAGACTAAGGTATGTGATGATGAGTTTTTTGATTACATGTTGAGGATCATTATACTACTTTCTAGGAGAGATAAGGTGATGTCATTTGCAGATCTCTTGCAGTTTAGTGTTCCAGATAATAGAGTTTGCAGTTTTCTAAGATTGATATGGGATCCTGGAAGTTGGTGTTGGGTATGCAGATATCGATTGCTTGGGACAAGCAATCTTCGGGAAGGAAGGATTGTAATGTCCCCAAATTTTTGGTAAAGTGACTTAATTAATTTAATTAATTTAAGTTGTCCAAAAAATAATATTATTTCAAAAGGATGACTTTGATTAAGTATTTTAATTAAAATAAAGTGGAAATAATAAAATATTTAAAAAGGTCACTTTATTAAATAAAGTTTCTTCTAGAAGCTGGTGCTTGGAAAAGTTTTGTATGCAGTCGGATTATTGTCTAAAAAACTTAGAAAACACTTTCTTATTTGCTACTCGTTTGATCAGATCTGAACTAAATGGAATTGGATAATTAAATGGAAGAATGATATCATTAAGAGGTTTATAATTGATAAAAAATCGTTTTTTACCTCTTTGTTGTTCAACTCTCTTGTTTACCAAAAATGTTGGGCATGAGAATGGGCTTTTGGTTGGTCTAATGAAATGGCCTTCAAGAAGCTCATTCAAGTGTTTGTCCATCTCTTTAACTTCAATCGGGCTCATTAAATAGGTAGGTTCATGTGGAATGACAGACTGGCATTCTGGTCTAATATGGATTTCACATTCTTCATGCTCCTGTGACCAGAATTGTAAAGGGTTCATACTACAACAATCTTTTTCAAATCTGTTTTTGATTTTTGCAAACATTTCTGTAGATAATTCTGTTAGTTCTTTAACCGATTCTTTTTTCTTTTTTTTTCCCACTATTTTCAAACTTGTGATTGACTATTTTGTGTGTAGGTATTTCTACTTGACCATCTTCATGTCTCAAAGAAATTTTATGTTTCCAAAAGTGAAGCGGTTCATATTTAGTGAGAAATAAAAAACCTAACAGAACATCGTCTTCAAGATCATTGTATTCAATAAAATTTGTTACAAACATTTTACCCATTATCTCCACATGTACATCTTGTGCATATCTGCCCATATGAATCCTTTCTCCATTAATGGCATAACTATGTGGCAAGTCTGGTCTTGGCTTCCAAAATTCGGGAGGTATAGCATTTGTTTTTGCCAAAGACCTCGAAGATCCTGTATCTACAAAAGCATCCATAGGAACCTTCTTAAAACCTGGAAAACAAAAGTTAATCCTGATATAATTGCCATTATTAGCCAGTAACAGAGATGCAGATTTTTCTCTGGTTTTTTGAATTACACTGGTGCTACTGCTGCTTTCTTCCTCTGTCTCTTCTTGTTTAGGTTCTAATTTTTCAGAATTTTGCTGTTCTGACTTTTGATCAGCTTTAAACAAAATGAGTTGATGGCTTTAAAATGAGTTGTACTAAGAAGGTTCCTTAGTTGAGTGTGCAGTTGAATGATTATGTGGTCACTGATGATTTTTATGTGGTTGGTATTGGTGAATCTAATGTTGTTTTGGGCATTCAGTGGCTACAGTCACTTTGGAGATATAACAAGGATTTCTAGTGGATGGAGCTAGAGTTCATAGTGGATGGGAAGAAGATTGTATTTAGAGCTTTAGCAGATGGTGCTCCAAGTGTAGCGAAAGCAAAGGGGATGGAGGCTCGTTTTATGGATGAAGAGGTAAATGATTCTACATGTTGCATGACATTTTCACTTGCAATTATGAGCCATCATCCTTATGAGGATTTGGAGAGCATGATAACCAGAGTAGTGCAGCGGTCTTCTGTGAAGACTAAGGTATGTGATGATGAGTTTTCTGATTACATGTTGAGGATCATTATACTACTTTCCAAGAGAGATAAGGTGATGTCATTTGCAGATCTCTTGCAGTTTAGTGTTGTAGATAATAGAGTTTGTAGTTTTCTAAGATTGATATGGGATCCTGGAAGTTGGTGTTGGGTATGCAGATATCGATTGCTTGGGACAAGCAATCTTCGGGAAGGAAGGACTGTAATGTCCCCAAATTTTTGGTAAAGTGACTTAATTAATTTAAGTTGTCCAAAAATTAATATTATTTCAAAAGGATGACTTTGATTAATTATTTTAATTAAAATAAAGTGGAAATAATAAAATATTTAAAAAGGTCACTTTATTAAATAAAGTTTCTTCTAGAAGTTGGAGTTAGTTGCAAGCTGGCTTCTTCTAGAAGATTCATTGGAGCCTTTAAAAAGAGTTGAGTGCAAACCATTTGGGCATCCATTGTTGAGTTATTATTTCTTATGCTTTATGCAAAGGCTTGAATCTTTGATTCAGCTAAATCTCTGAGGATGAAAACCTTCAGCAGATTGGTAAAGGGTTGGATGAAAACCTAACTCTTTCTAAGAGTGGATTCACAATAGAGTTCACATTGAGCCTATTGGTTTCAAATTTGGAGCTTCAAGGACATTTGTTGAGGAGAGCGTTATTTGGGAAATTGTCTCTTCTCGGAAGACAAAATTTCTAGGTTATTCGATATATCAGGTGATAGTTTTAATATAGATCTTCATGTTTAGAGTTTATGTTAATTTTCAGAATTGGATAAATTTGCATTTGAGGTATGGCCAGATTATATCAAGGTCCTATCTATTGAAGATTTCTAAAAAAAAAATTCATATCATTGCTTGAGATAAATCTTCACATACAAGAGTTCCCTATATCAGCTTGCAAATGGTGAAGGGTTAATTTACTATCAGTCGATATCAAATATTTTGGAGTGTCTATGCTATATGCATCAAGTCGTAGGTTTAATAGGGAAGTCACAACAGACAAAGGGTGGCATATTTGACTGCTTGGTATTAACTGTTGGAAGAATCAGAGGATAACACTAATGCAAGGAGGTTGTCTGACTTGGCAATAAGACAAAGAACTTACAAAGTCAGAGCAAAGACAAATAATCTGTCGCTAAAGACAAATCAAAGGAAATTGTGGCAAGGATAATATTTTAGAGGATTGATTACTATTGTTCTCAGCCTAAAATAGCCACAACCTTTAGTTATCAAGGAGCCGCCAAATATTAATATAAGGCATACAAAGAAATCATCGCGGGTAATATGTAGAAAAGGACAAACAGGAATGAGACAAGCAAGCAATTAAGTTTGAGCACCCTCTCATGACCGTAGGATAATGTCCCCAATTTAGCTCTCTACACTCTTAATCGAGAATTAGCCTAATTTCGGAAACCCGTAGGCTAATTAGAAATGAAAATTAGGGTTTCCTATTTTATAGGAGGTTTTGAAGGCTTGCATGCGATATGTTACGGGTTTCTCGTTTGACACGTTGGTATTTTGTCAAACAGTTTATTGAATGAGTGAGTTCAAATGCTATAATATTGCCTCTTTGGAAAAACAACTCCACATATTTGTATTACTCAATTATACAATTCCAAATAGATTAAGGAAGAATTACATTTATCAACTCAAGTGTCCATTCATAAGCAGAGGCTAATGTCTGAATTACGAGCATCTGAGTAGACTCATGCCACACATAGCGGTCCAATAGATTGAAAGAATAATAAATAGTGGATTACAAGTTCACAGCCATAATATAGCAGACCATAAAATGCATTCCATAGAAATGACATAGCTTGATTTCTTAACCAGATTACATTGCAGACAATGCATAGACATACAGAAAATGAGACTAAGTTCATACCCGTGATGGTGATGCATCCAATCAGGAGTAGAGATGTATTCCCATTAATAAATGAAGTGCAGATTCACAATATCGACCACGAGGTCTTTGAGCAGTTGGGACTCGGCAATGTAATACCAATGTCCACCATATATATTTAGAAATATTCCAGAAATACTCCCGCACTAATGCAACTCGAATGTCCAGCTATATTGAAATAATTCCCAATGATTCGAAACACTTGATACTCAGCATAAGCGGCCTGACGTTCTGCCTTTTAGAATAGTCGTTGTCTCTTATGACCACGAATGACTTCCAGCGCTCAACAAACCAATTCAACAAGATGGCAATACCAAAAATAAGCCTTTAGAGTGTCCGCAAAGACTTGTGTACAAAGGAGCCTGATAAGTTTCCAAACTATAACTCTCAGCAATAATACAAATGTATGATATGTGGTGACAACTGTGATTTGCAAGCGCTCATGCCTGAAATCGGAACTTAAGGTTTTCCGTCGTTGAACAAGCAATGATGGCGTCTATACGATCTTGAACCCAACCACTCACAGACATATTGATCTCGGGTAAAGTATAAGTAATTTTGATGATACCTGGGATATATATTCACACGTCTCTTGAGCCAGAGCAAATATGCGGACAATATCCAAACATTCCCGTCATTACACAGCACCACAATTCCTTGAGTTAGAGAATGAAGCCATCGTGCCAAGGGAAATATGTCGTGATGGAACTGAGAAATACAGAGCCGTTACAATGCTAGTATAGTGTTAATAAACGATGCCCGATGGTTTCCCGCGATGTAGTCTAAAATGCCCAATGCGCAGTTACTGTATGCAAATCCACATATTCACCGAAATATAATGTCATATTTTCACCGGCCATCTAGATCAATGCTTCGTTGCCAATAATAGTGGACAATTATAAATTCCGCCAATAAGATCTCTGCACAGTAATCATTTAATATAACCTTCGTGCATCCTTCTATGATATCGACAAGATACCAAATCATCTGCTGGAATCACTAACTCAAGGTACGACCTAGCCATTCAGGGGCTACGTCCTTCATGGCCACCAAATTGCCTGAGAGTTTGCGTTCTCAGAACAATTACCAAAACCGGAAACCATCCAATAATCAAATCTCCATGATGCCAAATGCTTCCCCAAAACTCCTCTTAAGCCGTCACCTTTCAGTTTTATTAACTGAATTATTTTTAATTAATGACTTTATTAAAATATAATATTTATTAATGATTTAATAAAGTCACATTTTATAATTAATTAATTAAATAATAAAGTCTTTAATTAAGACAATTTAATATTCAAAATAATTAATCAAATCTCTTTTTTGGCCTTATTAAAAATCGGGGACATCACATTGTCTGACTTGGCAATAAGACAAAGAACTTACAAAGTCAAAGCAAAGACAAATAATCTGTCGCTAAAGACAAATCAAAGGAAATTGTGGCAAGGATAATATTTTAGAGGATTGATTACTATTGTTCTCAGCCTAAAATAGCCGCAACCTTTAGTTATCAAGGAGCCGCCGAATATTAATATAAGGCATACAAAGAAATCAACGCGGGTAATATGTAGAAAAGGACAAACAGGAATGAGACAAGCAAGCAATTAAGTTTGAGCACCCTCTCATGACCGTAGTATAATGTCCCCAATTTAGCTCTCTACACTCTTCATCGAGAATTAGCCTAATTTCGGAAACCCATAGGCTAATTAGAAATGAAAATTAGGGTTTCCTATTTTATAGGAGGTTTTGAAGGCTTGCATGCGAGAGTTTTTGATGCATGTTTGGTGGAGCGTTCTGGGTTTTTGGAGAGCTTCAGGATAAGGTAACATGCATGTTGAGAAGATGACATGCATTTCTCTCTGGTGCCTTGCATGCAAGAAAGGTTTCTGGGTTTTTCTGTATTTTCAGAGAGCTTCAAAATGGTGTAACATGCATCTCCATCTGACAACCTTTCCAGGCACTTACTATTTTTAGTAAGTCATGACGACTGCCCGACTTGTGCTCAAAAGGCGTTTGGGAACACTTGCTATTTATAGCAGTTTGCTATTTTTGGTAAGTTTTATTTATGGCAGTGTCATCCTAGCAGCCTTCCTGGAGACTTACTATTTATAGTAAGTCATGTTTTCTGCTCAGTTTGTCTTTTTGTTGAGTTTGAAGTGAACTTACTATTTTTGGCACTAGCTATTTTAGTAAGTCTATTTTTGGCAGCGGCATTATCAACAGCTCAACTCAGATCATCATGTTATTTTTGGCAGTATGGCAGAATCAGTTTGGGCGATGGTTTTTGTCAGTGGCTTCTATCTCTCCTTTGGACTGAGTTTTGACACTTTGTCAATTTTATGTTTTGAGTTTGTACCTTGGTGCCTAGGTGATCAACGTTAAGTTGTTTTTAAAAAGGGGGCCTTTAATGTGGACGTTGTTGGCATTTCAATTTGCACCTTTGGAATGCAAATTAGAAATAGACAACTATGCACAGATAAACTGCTCTTCGAATTAGGAGGGGAAGCTCTCTCTTTGCTGATGTTGCTTAAAAGAAAGTAAACTAAACTAATTTGCCAATTTTTTTGTTCAGCTAAGAGCACAAGGTTATAAAACTCAAGCACCATAGCTGAGATTTTCTCTTTTGGAAGTTCAACTACAACTAAGCCTACTCTAATGATGTTTCTAACTACTCAAGTAAACTTAGAGCATGAGTGTTAGAAATGAACAAGGAATAATTCTTTGACAAAATACTTAAACAAACTCTCTTCCAAGACACATTTACTATACTTTCAATGCAAGCTGAAATAGAGATCATATAAGCATAACACATAAAACGGAAATCTAAGACATTATATTAGGGCAAAGTAGGCACAAGACTTTATTTTCTCAAATCTCAAGAACAAAGGATTACACTTCTGGGACAACAGGATTGTAGCAAAATAGGCATACAGTTTAGTGATCAACCAGAATACATTAACACAAGACACAAGAACTGAACAATAACTTGCAACTAAAAGAGGCATACAAGCTTGCTCTTTCAATAAGTGAACAATACTGAATAACAATTAGAAGGCATTAGTAGGCTCAGCGTTATGTTATCACAAGCACGGTTAAAGAAAAATGGGCAAGGCTGCCCTTATTTATACACAAGTAGAGGAGTAGGGAACCCTAAAATCTCCTTGCTTTTACAACTAAGACTTGCCAACATGCAAGTTTTATTTCTAAAACTACAACAAGATAAGCATCTAACAACTTATGAAAGCATAAAACAGGGAAAGTGCCAACTATTACATCTTGATTCTTTCTCTTTCACAAAGAATGGACAAGGATGAGACAAGAATAGAAAGAAAGCTTAGAGAAAGTGTCGAGTTCATTGCTGCTTTAAATCTATCATTGGAGATCTTTGTTGTCCTGATAAGGTAACTCATCCATCATCAGTATTTTGGGAAACTAAATCCGCCAAAAAGCTGGAAACTGCCTCTTTGTTAGGAGTGTTGATACTATCTAAGGCAATATTTCGCTTATCTAAGATTTCCTTACCTTTTGCAATTGAACTTGGGAAATCTTTTACATCTTCAGCTTCTTTATCAAATCTTGCTAATCTCGGCGACTCTGCAACTGGAGTAATGACCTTTTATAAATATGTCATCTTGCTTCAAAATATCTTTTTTTTACCCTGTGTGTGACCATCTTTTGACATTCCTGTGTTTCTTCTGCAACTTTTATACTTCTGATACTTATCTCGATTTTTCAATGGAAGAATATTGTACAACTCTTTTCCAATACTTGTCCTTTTGCTCATACCACATCTTTTCGCGTTCTTTGACTGAAAAGATGATGTTTTCTGTCCATGGTGGTATTGAAAAGCACTTCTCAACAACGTTCGGCCTGAGGCTGCAAACAACCCACTCATCTGCTGCTTGGTTTTGAATTCCATGAGAGAATAAAGCATGCTGAAAAACTGGAATTTTGATCGTAAACTCAACTATGGTCGGACAAGTTCTACACAAAAGCTAAAAATAGCTTGCTGATTTTTCTTCTTCAAATAGGAAGATTTTTCAAAAATAATTTGAAATATGGGTTTTGTAGAGAATCTCATTGGAAGAAGATGCAGATCGTTCGTTTTTGAAAATTGTTGATGGCTGGTTGAGAAAGTAGAAACCCTAATTTTTGAATTTTTCTTGAAAAAAGTTGAGAGTTGTGTTTTGTGTAGAATCACGTTTTGTATGAACCCAGTTGATCAGATTCTGAAAATACTGAAGATTTCTTGGACGTGTGAAAAAAGCAGTTTCTTGAAAGTTGAAAAATTCTCCAAAGTTGTTCAGAATCATGAACCAAGCTGACCTAGATGAATGAATTTTGAAAAAGATGACCCCGTCCTTTGAAAATTGATGCCCTGGAGAAATAAATCATGAAAAAGTGAGCCCCTTTGTGTGCTGATCCGGAAAATATGAAGAACTTTGAAAAAGCACCATGTTTTAGTCTTCAAATCTTGAAATGAAAAACATCTGTCTCCTCCTCTGGACTACAACCTGCAAAAAGTGAATAATGAATGCCAAAGTCCTCTTAAATAAGTTTTGAGGATAAATAAAACGCTTTATTCTCTAGCTTTAAATCTCTGAAGCCAATCTTGAGAAGGTTCGTCAAATGTAGACACTTTTTCGAATGATGAATGATGAAAACTGAAGAATTTTCTAAGGCATTGAGCCTTGGGCGCCCTTCTTGACTAGAAGCACTTTTCCTTGACAGACTTAGCCAAAATTTCATCATTTTCAACTTTTGCTTGATTTTTAACCTCAGATTGATCCTTGATTCCGGCCACCAGATTGATCTTGTCGATTGGCTGAATGATCCATGCGAAGCCTAGCTGAATTTGATGAGATCATCTTGGAGGTTGCTTTTGATAAATACATCATCTTGACCTTCAAATTCATGGGCACCCTTGGCTACTAGGGGCGCCTTTACTAGCAAGTGTTAGCCATTTTCATGTTTCTTGAAATTTTATCACTGCCTTTAAACCTTCAGATGAATTTCTAATTCTAGGAGCTCAGGAGGTCTGCTGAGCTGGCTGGCTGCTCCGTTGCGTAGCTTGTCTGAATTTGGGATGATTGTTTTGGAGATGCCAAACCCTAAAAACTGATTTTGAGCCTTCAAATGTTTGGGCGCCCCTGGCTTCCAGTGTTAGCCACTTTTTGACATTCTTCAACTTTTGTGTTTTCCTCACGTTTAGATGATTTTGTGATTCTAGGAGCTAGATCGACCCGATGAATTGACTGTCAGATTCACTAGATAGCTTGGTGAATTCCGAGGGGGGTCTTCTAGGAGTTGCATCTTCTGAAAAGTTGATTTAAGGCTTCAAAGCCTTGGATGCCCCTGGCTACTTGGGGCGCCCAAAGATTCCAGACTTAGAATATTTTCCATGTTTTTTATGATTTGCAGTTTGCCTCTCTGCTAAGGCTCCTCTATTCAATCTTGAATTTTGGTTGATTGATTGATCTGATGACTATGCTGATGGATTCGTTGCGGAGCCTGCTAAATTTTGAGCAACATTATCTGGTAGCACAAACCCTAACTCCATCAACTGGTAAATTGAAAAGTTGGGCACGTTTGGCTACTTGGAGTGCGTATGATCACTAGAGTTAGTTTTTTATTTGCAAATTTCAACCTTTTCTCTCATTCAATGTGCTTGCCATTGCTTTGATTGTTGGAAACTGAAATTTTTTCTAAGGCATGAGTGTCGAGGTGCCTAGACTAGGCAGGGGCACCTAGAGTTTCCAGAGAATCAAAATTTTGCAATTTTCAAGATCCTCCAACCTCCATTCTTCATTCTTCGTTCCTCGATCATCTGTTGCAGTTTCTTGATTTGAGCAGTGCCCGAGACTCTGAATCTGACACTTGGTAGTTGAGTGACCTCCATTAATGACCTTAGAGCTCCTAAAACGGCTTTTAAAAAAGCAGAATAGACTCACTAGGGTAAAATTGATCTTTTGATGATTTTGATTGGACCAGCCTGATGAGGAAGTATTTTAAGCCAATCAAAGTCAATTTGAACTTTGGAAGCCAAACTTTCTATTTTTAGAAAATTTTGCCAGCATCCACTTGAGAAGAAACCTAGAAAAGAGTTCTATTTTTAGAAAGTTTCTAAAAATAGAAATTTCCTTAAAATTTAGGGCCGAAAAACTGAGATATAAGTTTTGTAGACTTGGTCGGTTTGAGTAGACCCAAATCGGTAGATTTTGAATGTTTTGAGTTTTTTGACCCTCATGCAAGACATGAAAATTCCCAATTTTGACCCTTTTGACAATTTTAACAAGACTTTTGACCAGTTCTTCAAAATGCCTAAGTGTAGTAAATTTTTTTAGTTTGGGGTACAACAGACGTCGAAGATGAAAATATTAATATTTGATAATGTTTTACTTGCTCTTTGTGGCGGACGCTTAGAGAGGGGATATTAAAGTAATTAAATATTAAAAAAAAAGAACTTTGAGGAGACGGACGTCCCCTTGAAGAAATTGAAGAGTTTTCTTTTTGGGAGTTAGAGTTGATTAATTTGCCCATTGAAGCTTATTTATTCAAGCCTTGCTCATTCATTCTCATCTTTTGGAAATTTCCTAATGTTATGCTGCTGAACTGAGTTCAAATTTTGCTACGAGGGTTGCGTGCCTTCTAGCTTTTTGATACCTTTCTTCGGGCTCAAAACTATGGCTTCCTAGAAGGTGACTAAAGACCATGCTTCATTCAGGAGTGTGGATAGAGCTCAATTTTCTGAATTATTACAAGCAGGTTGTTGTAAAATCTGTTTGTACTGTTGAAGATGTTCATGGCTGAAGCGAGCTTCTGTTGATAGCTTCACCACCGAATTTTATCTAGTTCTAGGTATTGGCTCATGCTGTTCCACTGTGAAGGGCGCCTAGATTTGAGAAGTTTCAGACTTTTATACTGAGTCTTGAATTTTCTAGAAGAGGTTGACCTCTCCTAGGGCCTTACCTTCTTCTTGGCAACTGCATTGGAACTCATGCCATTTGTTTCAGCTGTGTTTGGCACAATTTCTCAGTTGGAGATTGAACGCCTTGACTGGAGGCTTCTACTGACTGTTGAACGAAGTCTTTCTGAGCTGTTTCTGAAGAGCTGCATCCATTTTGGTGAATTCTTACCTTGCTGGTCTGATTTCTGTGTTTTACTATTTCTAATCAGACTTGAATTAATTCTGATTTTTTGGTTATATGGGATTAAAATCTGATTGTATACATTGTATAGAGTTAAGGATAGTATCCTTAATTATTGATTATAATTAGCCTTCATTCTGATACGTTTTGCAGTTGAAAACTCTTATCTTTTTAAAGCTGGTTTAGTAGTACTAACAACTGTTTATTTATTGCTGCAATTTAATTTTGTAGTTAGCTCCCATTGGATAAGTGGTTGAAGCATTTTATTTCTGGCACTTTAAAATTAAATGATTCCCCCCATTGAATAAGTGGCAGAGTGGATTCATGGTTGGCTTGCCGCCTTAAAATAATTGTAATTAGTTGCTCTTGCTGAAAAGTGGTTGAGCTCATGGTCAGTTATCCGCCTACTTTATATTTCCAGCATTTACTTTCATTCATGGTCGGCTAGCCGCCTAGTAGCTTTGTTTTCCTTTCCAGTTGCTAACAATCCTCGACACCATATGCTATCACCTCGCCCACATTGGGATCTTGGTGAACATTCTTGGTGAAGGGTTACTTTCTAAGCTGGTTATCTTTGGAGCTAATACTAACAGTGGTGTTTGTGCTAGTGAAAAATTAAAAAAAACTAAGGGGGATTATTACAATGGTATGAGAGCCTGTTTTCCTACCATCCTGTGAGTTCAATGCTTCAGTTGTTAGTTGAATGACAATGAAAATCAGATACTACACCAAAGGACAAAATAGAGTTCAGTTTCAACTTCCAGAAGTTCCGGAGGTTGACAATTTTTTAGAGGTTTTTAAGAAACCGAGTGTTCCCAGATTGAGTTACGGCTTCAAATGAAGAGAAAGATTTGGCAAGATCTTTATACATTGTGGGCACAAGGTTGAATGAGGAATGTCAATCAATGGAAGATGAAGCAAGCATATTTCATGTGTTAGAAAAATGTTTGAGCAGGGTGAAACTGTCACCCTTTGAGATAATGAAAAAAACATTAATTCCTGTAATGATTTCTATGAATCAACCTTACTGGTTGAGGCATTCTGATGAAGAAATTAGTTTGCTGATCACTTCATGCCTCAATGAAGTGATGAGAATTTTGGCGCCATTGATGCCATATGATGATAATACTATGAAGAGAATTCTTGATATGATTGTGGAAAGTTTTCAAGGCCTTGATGAAACCGATAGCAGTCAATACTCTAGAAGAGTTGCTATATTGAAGACATTTTCATAACTCAGAACAAGTATATTGCTGATAGATTTGGGTATGCAAAATTGGATATATTATTTGATCCATTACCTCTTCATTTCAACTTGGAATAAACAAGAGGAGGATGTAGTTGCAGCAATGAGAAACATTTTAGTTTTGATTATCAACGAGATGGATGACATTCCAAAATCCATCCTATCTTTTCTGCTAAACATTCATGAACAAGAAGGAAAAAATTCTTCTACTGCTGGTATATTGATCAAAGATTTGTTCAATCAGTGTGAGGGAAAATTGAAGCCTCACTTGAAGAAGACAAAGTAGATAAATATGGTGGTCATTAATGCAAAAGACGGAAATAAAATGTTGTTTCTCAATGATTCTATGGTGGTTTCTTAAGAAGGCCTCCTTGGTATGCTTGTGACTACTAATGAAGAGATCAGTAATATACCTTCACATGAAGGGCTTATTGAAGACAAGAAGGATAGAGTCTTCAAAACAACTAGCAATAATGATCCTTTACTTCATTTCAGTGAAGATGACATGGGTGGTCATGGATTTGAATTGTTTGACCATCAAACTAAGCTCTTGGAGAAAAAAACTTATGAAAATATTAGTTTTGGTGAGATGGGAGGTGTCTCATTCAAAGAGTCACCACTCCAAGAGGAGTACGAAGGGCATTCTCCTTTTGATCAAAGTAATCAGCCCTTCAGCATTTGGGGTCCGGGTGTGAAGGCACCTAATGTTGTTAAGGATTTTGTTTGGAATAAATTTCCCTTTGATCCCAATAAAGAACAAAATTCAGATTTTACTGCAAGCTTTGAGATGGCCATTGGAGGAGAAGATGTCTTTGACAAAGAAGCTTGCATGGACAAGCCCCATAATGAACCCTATAAGATGGTTGTAGACACTAAGGAAGAGTTTGCTGCTGCTAAAATTTTTAGGACTGTGATCAATAATGACTCATTGATCAAATTGGGGGCTACTTTAACATATAATCAAGGAGACAGTGAAGGGAAATAGAGGTAGAAGACCACAGGGTCCTTGATGATGAAAAGCTTAAAGAGGTTTTCAAATTCAAATCAGATTTATCTCTTCATGAGGCTGATTGTAAACAAAGGCTCGAAGAATTGGTAGAATTTGATCCTCTTCATGACCTTGAGCATTTTCAGTTGGCGGATGGTGAAAGACAAGAGACTTGGAGCAGTTATGAGGGCAACAAAGACAAGAAACCAAGTTCTGATTTTGATATGCAGCTTATCAACAGTTCACCATCCTTGCATATTTATGAGTGGGATGGTCAATTCATGATATCCATTGAGGATGAGGTGCATGTCCTATTCAGATTTGACCGCTCACATAGTTTGATTAAGAGAGATAGGAAGGAGTTAGGGATGGAGTCACTTTCTTTAATCTGCAATTCATTAAAGACTCCTTAGAGATTATGAAATCAGAGTATCTATGCTGGATTAAAGATCAGAATTACACCTACGAATTCACAAAGAAGACCATTGGTGTATTTCAAGGAAGTGAGAGAAAGGTCGATAAGCTTACTATGGAGCTTGAATCAACGAAGTGCATGTTAGAGATGCTCAGTTGGGTGTAATGGAGGTAGAAGACCAGCTGGCTGATTTCAAACATCCCAAAGAGGATGAAGACGAGTTACACTCTGTGACTGATAATCCTCCAAGCTTGCTTGTAAGTGAATGCTTAAGGGGTTTAGAGGATTCGGTCTCTATATGGGAAGTGTTGATTCATGATGACTTCCCCATCTTTGTCACCAAGGTGTTGTCAAAACATGCTATGGTAGCTGCTAAAGGTTTATTAACAGCAGCAAGGAGTAAAGATTTCAGATTGGTTACTCGTGAAATTTGGGAGATGGATTTGAAGACAGTGATTGTTCCTTATTCCTTTGTTTTTGAAGCTATCATGGTTTGGCTTCATGGGTTCTCTTGAAAAGACACCAACTTCTTGAGTTTGTACTTGGTTTTGATTAGTACTAAGGGGCATGTTGAGTATTCTTTCCAATGTGTTAAAGATAACTTTTAGTTGGGTATCCATGCTTGGCATCCTCAACATGGTTTGAAGAAGAGCAATACATGTGGAAAGAAAGATTCTTGGAGGGATAAGCATCAAATTATCAGATTTTTGGGTGTTGTCTCTTGTTTTACCAGCCATTCAAAGATTTCCTTTTTTCAACTCCTAGTGGATTGGAGAGGTATTTTGAGCAAAGGATGGTACAATGTGGTGCTGGAATCTTTAGAGAGGTTGTTACCAGCTTGGTTCATGAGCAGGTATGCCTATCTTATTGAAGATGATTTATGTAACAGCTGCTACTTACTTTCTAGAATGCTGATTTTCCATAAATCAGATCTCAAGATGACTAAATCAGACCTGATAGGTAGCTGGTGCATTCATTTTCAGACCTTCCAGTCCCCTATTGGGACTAAATTTGGGCCTCAAATGGCAAAGGGAATGATTCAATGCAGCCAATATTCCTGTATGGGATGTTCTCCAACGTTAACCAGTGGCCTCCTTTGCATTTTTTCCTATACTAATGTTTGGGGCAGCGAGCTTTTAACTGATTTGGTTCACTAGTTTGAGACTTTTGAAGTGAAATTTATGAATTTTTCTTGGAGTCTTCTCAGTTATATTAGTTTGTTTCGAAGGAGGCACTATATATCCTTATGGAATTTTGAGGATGTGATTGCGGAACTTCTGCAAAGAGTTGCTTTCCACTTTGCAAGAAGTGTTGGAAGCATCACATATACTATTGTGACTCTGTTTGATGCTACAAGGAGTTATGTTGAGGAGCATGTTTTTGAGTTGGGTAGACTATCTTTCTTATTGCTCAAGAATATGTTAGACATTGACATTGCAGATTTTGACTCCTTAGAGTTTTCAAGACATGAAATGTTGTAGGCTTTTGTTTTTAGTTCCACTAGAACTGTCAATTTGAGTTTCACGTATGGTAACCTTTGGGGGTTACAAGGAAGATTAGAGCAGTTTTGGATCGTTGGTTACACTTGTGAGACTAGAGTGGTGCAACATCGGCATGGAGGGTCCTCTTAGAGATGGATATGGGACCTTGGGATCCTATATGTTTTGGTGTGGATTAGTTTGGAGTATAGTAGCATCGCTTGAGGACAAGCAATTTTGGGAAGGGTGAACTGTAATGTCCCCAATTTAGCTCTATACTCTTCATTGGGAATTAGTCTAATTCTGGAAACTCGTAGGCTAATCAAAAATGAAAATTAGGGTTTCCTATTTTATAGGAGGTTTTGAAGGCTTGCATGCGAGAGTTTTGATGCATGTTTGGTGGAGCTTTCTAGGTTTTTGGAGAGCTTCAGGGTAAGGTAACATGCATGTTGAGAAGATGACATGTATTTCTCTTTGGTACCTTGCATGTAAGAAAGGTTTCTAGGTTTTTCTAGGTTTTCAGAGAGCTTCAGAATGGTGTAACATGCATCTCCATCTGACAACCTTTCCAGGTACTTACTATTTTTAGTAAGTCATGATGACTGCCCGACTTGTGCTCAAAAGGCGTTTGGGAACACTTACTATTTATATAAGTTTGCTATTTTTGGTAAGTTCTATTTATGGCAGTGTCATCCTAACAACCTGCGTGGTGACTTACTATTTATAGTAAGTCACATTTTTTGCTCAGTTTGGCTTTCTATTGACTTTGAAGTGAACTTACTATTTTTAGTAAGTCTATTTTTGGTAGCGACATTATCAACAACTCAACTAAGATCATCATGTTATTTCTGGCAGTCTAGCAGAATCAGTTTGGGTCCTAGTTTTTGGCAGTGGCTTCTATCTCTCCTTTGGATTGAGTTTCAACACTTAGTCAATTTTATGTTTTGAGTTTGTACCCCAGTGCCTAGGTGATCAACTTTAAGTTGTTTTTAAAAAGGGGGTCTTTAATGTGGACGCCCAAGATGAAAATATTAATATTTGATAATGTTTTAATTGCTCTTTGTGGTGGACGCCTAGCGAGGGGATATTAAAGTATTTTAAATATTTAGAAAAAAGAACTTTGAGGAGATGGGCGTCCCCTTGAAGAAACTGAAGAGCTTTCTTTTTGGGAGTTACAGTTGATTCATTTGCCCATTGAAGTTTATTTATTCAAGCCTTGCTCATTCATTCTCATCTTTTGGAAATTTCATATTGTTATGCTGCTGAATTGAGTTCAGATTTTGCTATGGGGGTTGCGTGTTAGTTTTTATGATCAGATTTAATGCACATAAATTAATTTCAAAATTAGACACAAAGATAGCAAATACCTTGAGAAAACCCTACTCTTAAGGGAGAAAAACCAAACAACAATTATATCTCTTATATATATGAGCAATGGCAAATAGGTACATTACAAAGAGGCCACACACATGGCCAAAGATCAGCATCAGCAATGGCTGTAACACAAACTAGTAGTCTGACCTTCAATTCGCACTTGAATAAACACACAATCTGTTCCTCTATGAATTCGCACTATTCTTCTTGAAGAGCTCGCACTTAATGGAGAAGGAGGTCGAACTTGCTTGATGTACACATGAGAGGAAATGACCTCATATAAATACATTGCTAGATAGGTCGCACCCTTTCAATAAACTAGGTCGGCCACCAAGAAATAAATACAATTAATAATAATGAATTACAATGAAGGTCGGCCAAGGAAGAATGATGCAAGGAAGTCGTCCAAAAATAATGTTGCCATTTATACATATAAATAATTTATATCTTCAATTGGGGTTGGAAGAATTGAACCCGAAGCTGCCAACATCAACACTCCCTCTCAGCTAGGGAGAAATACTTCTAGCTGCATAAGACATATCACCTCAACTCATCGTGATGTCTGCCACAATGGCTACACCCAAATGTGGAAAGGAAGGATATCACCTCAACATGATATCAACCATAATGGCTACAACCATGTATGGTTTGTACAAGTGTTCATCACTTGCGTGATGTTGTCACCTCAACATGACTTTCACCATGGCTCTCCCAGAGGGTGAAAACACAAGTACAAGAAAATCATCACAGACTCTCTCACGTGATGTTGTCATGGAGTCACACACATGACATCCACCATGGCTCTCCCAGAGGGTGGAATCAAGGGATTTCACCTCGAACTTCTCTTACAGAGAAGAACTCATTATCAAGGGATTTCACCTTGAACTTCTCTCACAGAGAAGAACTCATTATCAAGGGATTTCACCTCGAACTTCTCTCACAGAGAAGAACTCATTAATGAGGATCACTAATACTGAGACTCCTCAGTTAAGGCTGTATTCTCCACCATACCAAGCTTATCTCGAAAGTACACAAACTTTATCCTGGAGAGAGGCTTGGTGAGAATGTCCGCCGTCTGCTCATCAGTGCTGATATACCTTAGCTGTATAGCTTTCCTCAATACAATATCTCTGATATAATGGTATTTGATCTCAACATGCTTGGTTCTGTCATGAAACACAGGATTGACAGAAAGCTTCACACAGCTCTGGTTATCACAATGAATGATAGTAGGCTCCATTGATTGTCCAAACAATCTTGCAAGGAGCTTATGAAGCCACATTGCTTCTCGAGCTGCTATACAAGCTGCAATATACTTTGCCTCTGTTGTACTCAATGCTACAGATAGCAGATCCCAAATTGAAGCAACATCCAGAGGTGCTCTTCCGATCAGTAACACTCCCTGCCCAATTAGAGTCAGTATAGCCATGCAACTCTAAATCCACACCTGCAGAATATCTCAACCCATATCCAACTATGCCACACAAGTATCTCAAGATATGCTTCGCTGCAACTAGAAGTATTTGCCTTGGTTTACACATGAACTTGACAAAATGCACTTACTGCAATCTGGTCTAGTATAGATACATCAATGATCCAATCAACTAACTGCACATAGTAGGATCCACCAGATTTGAACTAGCTGCAGCCTCCTTAAGCTTCTGAAAATTGGTTTCCATAAATCAACATAAAGAACCAAGATCAACTAGATTACCATCTTCTTTAGGTTCAATAGGCTCCCTCAGAATCTTCAAGCACTTGCATCAACCTTCTGACCTCTTTGTCCAAGATTGCCTGCAACACTTGCCTCAGTGCACACCTTTGGTATAGTAGAGAGTTCAGGGTAGACCTCCTCGACCTCATAGTAGATTACTCTATTCTGAATAGGTTTGCAGAGCTACCAATGACAAATCTAGATGACAGTCTTGAGCAATTCTGATCTTAGCAAATGAAGGATCCTCTAAGGATTTAGCACCTAGCCTTACAATACAATAATCTTCACTTCTTCTCAGTGAGTTACATAACTCCCTCTTGATTCCTGCTTCAGAGATTGCAAAGAAGACTTTTGGAAGTGAACTCCCTCTAGTCGCCAAGTCAGTCCCATGGCTACAAGTTGTGACTTCATGCTTGATCATTTCTTTGGTTGGCATGACTTCCTCACAAGATGCCTCAAGCTTTTCATCACTAAGCAATCTCTCATCACCTTCTTGCTCCTAGAATTGTCCTGAAAGCATTTTAGAGAGAGATTACTAACAGTTTATAACTATCCAAAGAAATATCAATGCTAGAATCATACAAGGTTTACTATCTCAGGTTATAGCATGAATACATAAATTTACTACATTCTTGGGTCCTTGATTTAACCCCGAACATACAAAATACATGTGGGTTGGGGTTCAGAGTTGACTAAGGTTCTCACAGGTTCGCCGTTTTCCACCGGGTTCTCAGCGGGTCCTTCCTTAGAAGGACCCACGGAAGCCGAATAATCAAACCTGGCAGCTGAGGGAAGGTGAAGGATACGCCGTCAAATATAAAAAGGAAAAATATCAACTTAAAAACAAAAAACATAACCCTAAAAAGTGCCCAGATTGCCTTATATTGACTTGGCCGACCAAATGAGGCTCACTTTGCAAACTCAAAAGAGCAAAAACACCATTTTTTGCCTCCAAGCTAAAATAGTTGATTTTTGCAGGTTTTCTCTTTTTTTTCGAAGGTGAGATCGTAAGAGCTACGAAGGAGTTCAATTGAAGTTATTGAACCAATTGAGGAAGATGAGGATGATGAATTTGAAGAATAGTAATACTGAATTAAATATTGTCTTGATTGTAATTTGAATTTTCAATGTGTAATGACATTTTAAGACTTGAGTATTTACTATTTACTTTTTTGCAAATTATGAATATGATTACAGATTATATGAGGTATTACCGTATGGCGTATTTCATTGTTTCAATATTCTATGGCATTATGGCATTATGATCATATGATTATAATTTTGAGCATGCTTATGAGTCTATGGCATTATCATTATGTTTATAAATTTTAAAATTTATATATAATATATATATATATATATATATGATAAACCCATTACCGAACCGTATCGGTGATGCCGAACCCGGCAAGCTTAGAAATTTATGAACAATATTAAAACATCAATAAATGAAATCAACCCTAAAGAGAAATATATCAAAAGGTCGAATGAAGGGATAAAGAAACTTATCTTTATTGGTGCATTATGTTCTTTTCTTCATCTTTTACCCCCTCTCGAGGGAGATTATGCTTCGGCTGGCTTATAAGACCATAATAACAACTACAGATTTCTTGAATGCAATATGCAGTTAGCATGTAGAACCAACTCTCTCCAGAGTTCAAGGCTCTATCACAATTCATGCATTAGAGAATGATATTGATGTGACCAACCAATCACCATCGAAATTACAATTCTCTTTTTATTTCAGAGTCACACTTAGAAATCTTCACAACCAACATGTAATAAATGAAACCACTATGCTAGTGAACACAATTCAAGAGAACCCACTATCTCTCTTTACTAATTACAAGATCCAACTAAATGATATAACTCAAACAAAGAATACTTATCTCTTTAAATATTCTGATGGATGCAAATGCTAGACACAGTAAGATACGCTGCTCTTGCACTCAGATCAGCACACAAACTTCACGGCTTGGATACAGGCCCCTAACTTAGAATAGAAAATCCCTAGAGGAGAGATCTCATCCACATCCGCAAATGAAGCATGCTAATTAGGCTTGGTTGGGAAGTCCTTAGCAAAGTGACCATACTTGTCACATCTAAAGCATTGGACTTTGGAGAGGTCTCTCTTCTTCTTGAATGTGGGGGCACCATCAGCTCCTTTATCTCTATTCCTCTTGAAGTATCCTTTCTTTCCTCCTTTTCCTTTCTTCTCCGAGGATTGAGCAGAAAGAACATGAATGTCTTCATTTGTAGAGCTTCGACCAATACCTCTTGCAGCCAACCTAGACTCTTCTTGAATACAATCGGCCCTCAAACGATCAAACTTGGGAAGTTACGATCTCACGCTAATTCCTTGAATGTAAGACTCCCAAGATGAAGGAAGACCATTAAGAGCCAACATGGTCAAAAAACTTGACATCGACATTATGACCAATGGTAGAGAGCTGATCTCTCAATTCGGAAATCTTCATGAAGTAAGCGATGACAAATTCTCCTTCTGCCATCTTCACATGATGAAGTTGCTGCTTCAATGCAAATGCACGGCTTGTGTTGTGGATCTCATACATTTCCTCCAAAGACTTAAACATCTCCCTTGCCGTCTTCATCTTAGAGATGATGGGAACAATATGATCCTTCACGGAGTCAACTGACATCTTCTTTTCCTTAGTGTCTTTCTTCTTCCACTGAACCTTCTCTTCCTCATCCGTAGGCTCAGAAACTTTGCTCTCCACGAACTCAGCCAATTCACTTTCTTCCAAGGAGAGCATAATTCTGAATCTCCAAGATGTGAAATTAGATGCTCCCTCAAGTCTATCCTCAAGCTTAAGACCAATCACCATCTTGACGAAGAGATAGAAGTAAACAACGATGAGAAAGAGAGTAAAGAGCATTGCTGTAATAACAATTTGATCAAGATCTTCTTCAAACCTGCTCTGATACCATGTTAGTTTTTATGATCAGATTTAATGCACATAAATTAATTTCAAAATCAGACACAAAGACACAACAAATACCCTAGGAAAACCCTCCTCTTGAGGGAGAAAAACCCAGCAACAATTATATCTCTTATATATATGAGCAATGGCAACAAGTTACATTACAAAGAGGCCACACACAAGGCCAAAGATCAGCATCAGCAATGGCTGTAACACAAACTAGTAGTCTGACCTTCAATTCGCACTTGAATAAACACACAATCTGTTCCTCTATGAATTCGCACTATTCTTCTTGAAGAGCTCGCACTTAATGGAGAAGGAGGTCAAACTTGCTTGATGTACACATGAGAGGAAATGACCTCATATAAATACATTGCTAGATAGGTCGCATCCTTTCAATAAACTAGGTCGGCCACCAAGAAATAAATACAATTAACAATAATGAATTACAATGAAGGTCGACCAAGGAAGAATGGTGCAAGGAAGTCGTCCAAAAATAATGTTGCCATTTACACATATAAATAATTTATATCTTCAATTGGGGTTGGAAGAATTGAACCCGAAGCTGCTAACATCAACATTGCGTGCCTTCTAGCTTTTTGATACGTTTCTTCGGGCTTGAAACTATGGCTTCCTAGAAGGTGACTGAAGACCATGCTTCATTCAGGAGTGTGGATAGAGCTCAATTTTTCTGAATTATTACAAGCAGGTTGTTGTAAAATCTGTTTGTATTGTTGAAGATGTTCATGGCTGAAGCGAACTTCTGTTGATAGCTTTGCCACCGAATTTTATCTGGTTCTGGGTATTGGCTCGTGTTGTTCCACTGTGAAGGGCGCCCAGATTTGAGAAGTTTCAGATTTTTATACTGAGTCTTGAATTTTCTAGAAGACGTCGACCTCTCCTAAGGCCGTACCTTCTTCCTGGCAATTGCATTGGAATTGTGTCATCTGTTTCAGTTGTGTTTGGGACAATTTCTCAGTTGGAAATTGGATGCCTTGACCGGAGGCTTCTACGAACTATTGAACGAAGTCTTTCTGAGTTGTTTCTGAAGAGTTGCGTCCATTTTGGTGAATTCTTACCTTGCTGGTCTGATTTTTGTGTTTTACTGTTTCTAATCAGACTTGAATTAATTCTGATTTTCTGGTTATATGAGGCTAAAATTTGATTGTATACATTGTATAGAGTTAAGGATAGTATCCTTAATGATTGATTATAATTATCCTTCATTCTGATATGTTTTGCAGCTGAAAACTCTTTGTAAAGCTGGTTTAGTAGTAATAATAGTTGTTTATTTGTTGCTGCAATTTAATTTTATATTTAGTTCCCACTGGATAAGTGGTTGAAGCATTTTATTTCTAGCACTTTAAAATTAAATAATTCTCCCCACTGAATAAGTGGCAGAGCAGATTCATGATCGGCTTGCCGCCTTAAAATAATTGTAATTAGTTGCTCCCGCTGAAAAGTGGTTGAGCTCATGGTCAGTTATCCACCTACTTTATATTTCCAGCATTTACTTTCATTTGTTGGTGTAATTAATATTTAATTACACTTTACATAAGTTTACTTAGGTAATTATTTAATTCTTAGGTTAATTAGTTGTCATCCTTATCTTGTTGAGCTATCTTGTTGTTCAAGATAAGATTAGGGTTATGCATCTTTGCTTTTATAAAGCAAATTATTATCATGTAATTATCAAATTCTCGAATAATAATATTTGCACATCTTCTTGCAAATCTCTACTTTTTCTGTTTTTCTTCCTTGCTTTTTCTGTTTTTCTCTTCTGTGGAAGGATATTCTGGTTTGCAAATCTGATCTTGGTTTCTAACATGGTATCAGAGCCTTGATTTGCAACCCCTTCTCAGATTTTTGAGAAAATCATTGCAGGGTTCGTTTGGGATTCCTCGAGGGTATCATGCCTTGAGTTCATCTATGAGGCGTTTTGGATCAGATCGGGCTTCACCATTGGATTCAGAGTGCTGGAGAAAGTCAGGATTGACTTTTATTTTGCAGATTTTGGCCATCGTTTGCTAGATCTGTGAGGGTTTCAAGCTTGGAGTTTTTTTGCAAGATCTGGGGGTAGCTGATTTTTTGGAGCAGTTTGAGCACAAACGGAGGTCACCATTGTGTTCGCAGCAGCCAAAAACCGTAAGAACGCCCTTCGTTTCATCGATTTCTGAGTAGTTGGTTTGGGAGGCAAAAAAATTTTGCCTAGGGGGCCGTATGGCCTCCCCAGCACGCGTTACGACGCACAAAAAACAATTTTTTTTTAAAAAAAGCACGTTTCTCGTGTTTCGTGCCGGCGCTCACAGTATAAAACCTCGCGCCACCCGCCAGCCACCAGGCGGCCGCCAACCCGCCACCGCCGCTCATCTCCTCCGCCAGTGCTCGGCAACAGCCAGCGCTCGCGGGTCCTATCAAACAGCCGCCGCAGTCCTATGGGGGACCGGGCGCTATTCGCCTAGCCCCCGACCGCTTTTGCTCTAAGCTCGCGGTCCTTTGGAGGACCAAGGGCCCATTCCTAGCACTTGGCGGCCTTGTAGCTCCCAGCGGCGGTCGTATGGGCGACCAGGGGCTCTGCCCCAGGCCCCAGCCGCTAGCCCCTTGGTCTTGCATGGGACCAGGGGCTAATTTTTTTTAGCCCCCTGGGCGCCCTACAGCCCTTATTGGGCTTTATGGAGCAACTTTCACTAAATCAAGCGTATTTTTTGCATACGATCTCCGTTTTTCGCAAACAAGATACTGTTGGAAAGCTGATTCTGACGCCGATCCAGTGGTGTAGGTTTTTTTACTAGATTTTGTTCCAAATTTATTTTGCAGGCCTTTGAATGCAGATGTTGTTTTCACTCCGAAGGGCATATCTTTTGACTTGGTGATCCGTTTTTCGTCATTCTTGCGGCATTGGAAAGCTGATTCAGTCCTCTACACAGATCTGAGTTCTTTTATTATTTTTCTGTTTATGCATGTTTGTATGCTCTCCTTTTACAATCGTTGGGTTATTGTAATAAATGAACTATGATAAAGTTCCATCAAGGGGGTTTCTTGCATAATAAATTTGATTAGAGTGTAGTTTTCACTTTGATCTCCATCTTGATTTGTTGGCAACTCGTATGGGTTATATCTGGTCTCCTAGTTTCTTTGGCCACATTTTTTGCTATTGTTTGACACATATCGGATTCTTCGATTCACACTTCAATTGAGAGATTATGTTTCTTGATCCGCATTGGTTCAGATCCTTCTCAGTTTGAGGGCCATGTTTTTATGGTTAATGTTCTAGAGTCTTCATGGTACTCTTTCTCGTGGAAGAGTTTCAGTCACAGTTTGGCATCGGCATCGAGATACACGGTTTCCAGATTCTGTCATCATTTCATGTACTATTGCTTCACAGATTCCAGGGTTGTTCCAGTTTGTAAGTTTTCCAGTGTTCCGTAGCATCGGGTCTGCTGTCACATTATCATGATTCCGGTTTTGATTTCAGTTGTAGATAGAAGTGTCTTTCCTTGCTTGTCAGATTGCGGTTCCAGTGTTACTCCACAGTGTTCTTCCAGTGCTTCTTTGCAGCAGTCATCTCATTGTAGGGGGGTTTTGTCCCACTGGGTTTTCCTTCTCTACCTCATCATTGCATTTGTAAATGAGTACCTGATCAGGCCTTGTTGCCGGGACTCATCTTTGCATAATAATTTTGCTTCTCCCTAAGTTGCACTTATGGGGGGGTGTTGGTGTAATTAATATTTAATTACACTCTACATAAGTTTACTTAGGTAATTATTTAATTCCTAGGTTAATTAGTTGTCATCCTTATCTTGTTGAGCTATCTTGTTGCTCAAGATAAGATTAGGGTTATGCATCTTTGCTTTTATAAAGCAAATCATTATTATGTAATTATCAAATTCTCGAATAATAATATTTGCACATCTTCTTGCAAATCTCTGCTTTTTCTGTTTTTCTCTTCTGTGGAAGGATATTCTGGTTTGCAAATCTAATCTTGGTTTCTAACATCATTCATGGTCGGCTAGCCGCCTAGTAGCTTTGTTTTCCTTTTCAGTTGCTAACGATCCTCGACACCATATGCTATCACCTCGCCCACATTGGGATCTTGGTGAACATTCTTGGTGAAGGGTTACTTTCTAAGCTGGTTATCTTTGGAGCTAATGCTAATAGTGGTGTTTGTGCTGGTCAAAAATAAAAATAAAATAAGAGGGAATATCACAAGTAGCATACAGCATATAGAGGCATCGTATTTCTTGGGAAACACTTGAAGCCATGAGAATTATAACAGCCGCAATATTTATTGAGGTAGGAATCGTGGCATTTTCTTCATGGTATGTGCGATCAATGAAGACAATCTGATGTATGACCAACTTATTAAATAGCTGCTGATGTTGGACAAGTCAGCGGTTTCATTTAAAGGGAATAAGTTTGGAGAAATTGTGGCAGAATAACCGTAGGACTTGTTAAGTATGCCGGGTTTTTCCTGGAGAGTAATCGGGCCCTCCTTGAGTGTTAGCTTCCCTACTTTCCGTCATATTGGAGGCCAAATATATGTAGTTGTTGGTCAAAGGAGGATGTGGGCCTTATTTTGGTGCAAAGACAAACCATTACCAGGTCGTGGTTGCTATCTGGCCAGTTCGCGACACTTCTGTAGCATTCCTATGCATATAAGAAGGTCGACTGGAATCATATCTGCTTGGCATTGGAGCTCATATCTGCTGGACGTGTCCCTTATTGGAGGTTTCAGATTCGTTGTTGTTGCCATTTCATCATTCTGAATATTTCTAGAATTTTTCTGTGCAGTCCAAGCTTTGGCAAGTGCATTACGAGGTCTAAGTATTCTTTATATTTGCAATATACTAGCTATTGTGTACTCAGAAGTTATTGTTGTATTATCCTATTGTCTGCCAATCTGAATACTGCATGTAAATGCCAACTGCAGTCACAACAGAAGAATACTTTGCTACTGTTGTTCTTACTGAGTGCAAATAATTTGGTATTAGACTGTTTTTAATTTCTGATCAGACTCATTGTTAATTTGGATAATTCTGGAGAAGGAATACCATAGCATTGATCACCAAAACTGTTATGCATTGTACTTTGATTATCAATCTATATTCCTATGCTATTATGCTTTGGGTTTGACAAAATGGAACATCTGTCAAACTGAAACAAACACAAAAATTTTCCACATTCCAAGAGGGCATCTTGCATAGATAGGACTTAATCCCCATTCAAAGCAAGATGTCATACAAAATTATGCAGAACATGGTGTTGAAGAAGTTGGAAATAAGATGTTTACGTAGAAGTGAAATAATTGTTTGAAATATTGCTTGAGCAAGGGATATGGTTTTCAAGAAAAACTAATGGAAAATGTAATTGAATATGAGAAACTGACAAGAAAATAATGAACATCAAGAAGAATCAAAAAGACTATAGGGACAACTTGATAATGAAGAAATAAAGAAGAAATATTCATTTGTTTCTGGTACAGAGTCGGGATGTACAGAGCAAAACCAGAATACATAGGCAGGAGAATGAAAACTAGTTGAGATGTATGAGAAAATAACACAGCAAAGGAATGAACTGGTGAAGCAAAGGCAGAAGGCTCAAATTTCAAACATGTCGCTGGTATTGGGTAGTTTTACCACCTATTTGCATGGCGAAGACTTAAAAGTGTGTGCAAGGGGAAGTGTGCATGAAGAGCATGACATTCATTTGCAAATCAAAATTTGAGTAAAATGTAATGAAGGTAGAGAAAGAAAAAGAGAAAACGACAAATATCTTTTGGTATTCCTTTTTATTTTGTCTCGTGTGATTTTGGAGAGAATGACTTTTTATCTTCCCTATCCTATAAACCTATATATTTGCAATTATAACATATTGTAAGGGTTGGAAACCCTTGGAAACATGTCTCAAATACAATAAACTAGATTTGTTCCATTTCTTTGGGGTTTACATATTTTTTAACTAAGCTACCGAGTTCTCCCCTTAATGGTGCTAGTCTTGTACCCAACCGAGCTGGGTAACAG
This sequence comes from Sequoia sempervirens, assembly GCA_007258455.2. Taxonomy (NCBI): domain Eukaryota; kingdom Viridiplantae; phylum Streptophyta; class Pinopsida; order Cupressales; family Cupressaceae; genus Sequoia; species Sequoia sempervirens. The sequence goes on from VDFB02281518.1 coordinate 126,792, forward strand.
TCCAACGACAAGAGTGGCAAGGACATGCCCTGGCCACTCCTAGGCGCTCCCACATGCTATTGCGACCTCCAAGCACAAAAATAAAATTAAAAACATCAAAAACAAAAATAAAAAAGTTTTTTTTTAAGATTTAAACATAAAATAAAATAAAAAACCTAAAATTTGTCTAGCCTTAAAACAAGCCCATTATATTTCTTTTTTCATAAAGACAAACATATTTTCACACAAACTCATTCTTGTTTTGCCATTTTTGCATTTTGGAAGATTGATTGTATTTTTGGAAGGAAAAGGATTGAAAAGTGTGAGGAACACATCTAGCTTGCACAAAGGACATCTATTGATCTAAGGTAAGTAGTTTAATGCATTCTTTTAATTTTTTAACAAATTTTTCCAAGAGATTTATAAAGTTTTTCAAGTTTTTTTTTTTAAAAGTTCAATATATTTATGAAAAAGTTCTTGAAATGGTAATTAATTGATCTTATTTGATATTAAACAAAGGAGAGGAATACTCCTTATCTAATAAATTACAAGACGATGTTTCTAAAAAGAAACAGTCGTGAACTAAAGAGAACAAAATCAATAAACTGAAAGTTGCTAAAACAAACTAAAGCAAACTAAGTCAATTGAAAGTAAACTAACAACTAACAACTAAGATGACCATTAAATATTACAATAATACTTTAATACCTTCCTATAATGGTCATTCTACTATCTTAAACCAAGTCTACCCATAATCTGTTGGTCTTCTGGCCATGAATGCACCAAAGGCAGACTACTTCTGCTCAGTATGCTCTGCAACATGGGCACTCTGCTGAGACCCTTCCTAGTTGGATTTCTAATCAACCAACCGTTTCCTGCAATGTTTCTTCATATGGCCAATCTTACCATAGTAATGGCATATGAAAGACTTCTTGGAGCTATCCTCTGATTTGCCTTGTCCTTTCAGCTAAGTGGACTTGCCTTTGCCATTGTCTTTGGCAGTGAATGCCTGTTCAACACTGGAAGTGTCACTGCTGCTCCCAAACTGCTTCTTCCACCTATCCTGCTACAAGAGCTTGTTGCACAAGTCATCAACCTTGAGGTCAACATTGGTGGAGGTAATGTTGAGAGTTCCGATGAAGTGCTCATAGGATCGTGGTAAGATTTTCAGCGTGATGACCACCATATCCTCTTCCATCTTGCGACAAATGGCCTGTAGTTGATCATGAATGTCTTTGATCTTCATGAGATGATCCTGCAAAGACATCTTGTCATCCATCATAATGGAAAATAACATATTCTTAAGGAAGAACGCTCTGCCCTTGTCTGAGGTTTCATGAAGATCCTTCAAGTGTTTCTAGATCTTCGTAGCAGTCTTACCAGATGGTATTTCAGGTAGCATTTCATCAATGACTAATAACTTGAGAAGCATAACCGCCTCCCGATTATTTCCATCATACTTGTCCCGATCCTTACTTGCAGTGGTGGGATGAGCTTTTGTACCCAGAACAAGTGAATCCAAGCACCGATACTCGAAGATGGTGAGCATCCTCTACTTCCAAATGTTGTAGTTTTTACCATTGAACCTTTGGCTACTTTCCAACATGATGTTGGTGAAAGATGCCATCCCTTCCATTTTCCAAAGGCATGAAAAACAAGGTAAAAATCTGATTGCAAAAAAAATGATTTTTCAGTCAAACCCTAGGTGATCAGCTGGCACAAATCCGAAATCAATTAGCTATCCCAAATCCCATGATTTTTTAAACAATCCTCAAACAAATAGAGGCTCAAAAACCGACAATTTTGTCCAAAAATCGAAAAAAAAGATGAAGTTCTTCAGCTTCAGCCACAATTTTTTTGAAAAAATCCATCAAAACATTGCCCATGATTTTTGTTGTCAAAAAAATCGTCAAAAAATTGCAGACTTCACCCAAAAACCCTAGGCGACAAAAATAGGGCACAATTTTTTTTTTTTCAAAAAAAAATCTGTAAAAAACATGCAGCTGAAGACCCTTGAAAATTTGTTAGAAAAAATTCTAGAAAAGAAACCTCACGATTTGTAGCTAGGGTAAACTTACGGTTTGCACAAAATACATTCATGAGTTGGAAAAATACTTCACGACCTGATAAAACAAGTCGTGGCAAAAAAAAACCACGATTCTTAATGCCAGACTCAGACGCTAGTTTGCAGAGTTTCAGGTGCAACAGAAGACCAGACGTGGCCACGAAGTCGTGCTTAGAAACAAACTCCAGGGTCGCGTGGGAGGAAAAAATGGTTCACGATGTGTAGAACGGAAAATCGTCCATGAACTTTCAAAAGAAGACACGTTCACGCGTGCACTAGGAAATTCTCACGATTTGAAATGCAAGTCGCGATTTTTGGTGAATAAAATACGCACATTTTTTCTTTTGAAAACCCCCACATATTTTCTTTTGAAAACCCCCACGATTTTTAGGTAATAAATAAACCCTCGCCTTTTAGCTTTGCTCTGCCTACGAATTTTTTTTGAAAAAAAACTTGCCAAAAACCCTTGATATTTGTAGGAAAAAATAATACTATTTTTCTCCACAAAAAACCAATTTTTTAAAAAATGAGCAAAATCTTCTAAAGTTTTCCCAAATTTTTTTTAGGGGAAACCACGAATTTTTATTGCCCAAAAAATGAGCCAAAAATGAGCCTATGCTCTAATACCATGAAATGGTAATTAATTGATCTTATTTGATATTAAACAAAGGAGAGGAACACTCCTTATATAATAATTTTCAAGATGATGTTTCTTTTTTTCTAAAAAGAAACAGTCATGAACTAAAGAGAACAAAAACAATAAACTAAAAGTTGCTAAAACTAACTAAAGCAAACTAAGTTAACTGAAAGTAAACTAGCAACTAACTAACAACTAAGATGACCATTAAATATTACAATAATACTTTAATAGTTTTGGGATTTTTCAAAATATTTTTTGGGTTTTGTTTTCAACTTTTATTGGTTAATATATATTGAAGGTTTGCATTTTTCATTCATTAAATTTTTTATAACAATTTATTTGGAAGGCCACTAGTTCAAGTTCAATGGGCCTTTAGAGAAATAAACAATTTAAATATGATCAAGCATCTCATCTATGGAAATATGTTACAATGGTCAAACAACTTCCAAGAGGGGGGCTTTTATTTGGAATTGTAATTAATGTGGGGTCCAATTTAAGAGTTCATATGGTCGAGTGAAAGCTCACTTATGTGCTATAAGTGCAAATGGAATTAGAATATGTGTAGGGAAAAACAAGAAGGGGTTGCCAAAAGAACAAATTATGGCATTCACTAGAGAATAAGAAGAAACTAACGCTATGAGTGAGTAAAATTAAAATCTCATCCTTTAGGAAAAAAACATCATTGAAGCCACCTACAAATTCTCCTTCAATAATGGCCTCCCAACATCCTTTCTTGGAGATCCTTCTATCCAAGAAGAAGATCCCTCGTCTTCCTACAAAAGAGACCCATTGGTCAAGGAATTTCAAAATGAAACAAAAGACATTGGAGATGAAAAATTGCTGGTTGCATTTATGCCAATGGTCTTCCTTTCAACTTGGTGAGATTGGTGGAAGTGGTGGCAGCAATTAGTAATGCACCTTCTGGTTACATGGATCTTAGGTATGAAAAGGTGCACACCACCTTATTGGCAACCAATTAGGGATTCATGGATTGAAACATGAGTGTCCATTGTTTTTGATGGATTGAAAGATTGCAAAAATTGACCTTTAATAATTAATAAATGTTATTGCAGTGTCCCCCAAAAGGGCAATGTTTTTGAAAGCAGTTGATTGTGAGGGGCAAATCAGTGATGCAAAATTCATTTCCAAAATCCTCATTGATTCCATAGAGATGGTGGTTCTTGATAATGTTGTCAAAGTCACTATGGGCAATGCGAAAAATTGTAGGGCAACAAGAGCTTTGGTTGAGGAAAGGTACAAGCACATTTTTTGGACACCTTGCATTGAACACTCCCTTAACTTGGTGGTGCAAGTAATTGACACTTAGATAGAGTGGTTAAAAGCTATATACATTGAGGGTGAGGAAATCCAAATATTTGTGACAAACCATAATATGTCACAAGGCATCTTCAAGACTTTTTGAATTTGAAGTTGTTGAAGGTAAACTTAATTTATTCTAAATTTAATGTATGCCATATTTACTCACATTTTAATGTGTTATTAACTTATTTATTACACAGGTTCCTAAGAAGTAAGGCCTGATTTGCATCACACACAATCCTTTTGAGATGACTTGTGAAGGTGCAAGAGGCATTGGGCATGATGGTCATTAGTCACCAATGTGTTGGTCTATGGCAATTGATCATTTTGCGTTTAATATTTTGGTGACTTTGGCAGCTGCATTTTCCCCCCAAATTAATTTACGAGGGAGTGTAGGGGGTAGCGCCCCTCTTGCGGGGTCCAAGGGGGCCAACCCCCGACAAGGGTTTAGGGCAATGCCCTCAGTGGTGTTGACGTGGTTTTTGAGACCGCACCAACACAGAATAAAGTCTCCCAACGGACGCTCTATCCTCTCTTGAACAAAGTATTCAGCATGCTAAGATTGCGAGTAAGGTCATGCTTTCAACTCCAAGGTTCCTTAAGTGCGAATAGGCTCAGTTTGGCTCGATGTGATTTTGCTGGTATGTCAAGGGGACTTACACAATTGTTCGACAGTCAACAGCAGACAACAGACTAAGGGTTTTCGCGTAATTCAAATGATTTGGCAAATGAGCACTAGTTTCCTAAAGCTAACTGGAAATGAACTGAATTTAAAAGGGTGTAGGGCCTAAGAAGTTTATCTTCTATCTAAGGACAGGACGTGGGATCAATCTTGACAGACTTCGACCAGACTCTGCTCCGCCTCACATCGGACAACTTACACAAAGTCGGTGCAATCTTCAAGGGAGTGACAAAAGGTTTTCAAATTATAACTCAACATGTAAGCACCATCAGAACGACGCATACAAACACATGAATCACAATCGAAGTTAAGTTTGTAAAGTTTTCCAGTTGACCACACAAGGCAAACCTGCCGTCAGCAAGCCGCTAGTGGTATGGATAAAAATGAAGTTGTCTCAATTAACACCACAAGTCCACAACTAACATCTACTTGCATGAAATGAAATCTACTTTACTTTAAGCTACTTGAAAGATGCTACGTGAATTGGAAGGACGAAGAAGCCTCAACAACTATTCACAACAAAGAAGGATTCACCATCAATGAAAAATTCTTTTATTATGAATGCATACATGACAACTTCTTACAAAGTATCCAAAGGGAAGACTTTCCTTCCTTTTCAATCTACACTACTTTACTTTCTATTCTATGAACTTCTCTCTACTCCTCTAAGCTCTGCTTCTAATCTAATGAATTACAAATGAGGGGGACTCCCCCTTTATATAGCTAGCCAAGTCCCAAAGGACGGCTAGGGTTACAATCAATAGAGTGGCCAGAATCGTGCCACCTCAGCCCTAAACAAGATTTGCCCTAAAAACCGCCACAAAGGAAAGTGGGGTAATAAATGAGCCATAATGTCCATTATTCCTTCTAGAAGATTCCGTTTGTAGATGCGTTCACACTATCCTTGATCTTCTCTCTTGGCGTTGTTCTTTGACTTCTTCCACTTGAGGGTCATTTGAGCTAACACTTAGCCAATTTCTTGCAACTTTTTCTTCCTTCAAGATTGAAACATCATCTTGGATCACTTGAATCATCAACGCTTGGCCTCGACGTTCCTCCTGCAAAACAAGCAAGGAGAAGAGTATTAGAACACTTCACAGTATAAATTCGACTTACCTGATTTTCATGCTTTGATCTCCAAGCGTTCATCGCCAACTTCGTGTTCAAGTTCATGCCTTAGACAAACTTTCAACACATCTGCATCTTCAAGAAATTCATTTCACCTGCTGGAGCTCTGATATCCTCGATTTTATTCATTTCTGGCTCAAGAAAACTATCTTCACGAAGGATTGAAGCAAATTCACCTAGGCAGTTTCTTTCAAATTCATTGTCTGGAGGATTTTACCTTAAAAACACATTTTCTTCACCTTGCCTTAGAAATTTTTTCGAATTTCCCTTAGGAAATTCATCAATCTGGTGCACACTTAAAATCTTCATCCCAGAATCCTCGACAAGCTGTGGAAGACCTTAAAATCAACTCCTCATCGGCAATCTTCGATACCCAGAAGAAAATTTTCTCTGGAATGCTTCGAATCCATGGGTACCCAACGAACGGGTTCATTTAATTTTCTTGAATTTTGAACCTTAGAAAATATTCTTTCAACAATTTTGTTCTCGTTCTTCGATCCCCTCTGAGAATTTTGCTCTGACTCGGAAATTTTTTATCAACCTTGTGGAGCTGACGTTCACTGACTTCATCTCTGGCGGCTCATCTGTGCTTCAAGGAAAAATTCCATCACCTTTCCAGACTTAGGCATTTTTCTAAGGGAGAAAATATTTTGTGCCTTAGAAAATTTTTGAATCACTCTGGAAATAATTTTGCCTTGGAAATTTTCACCTTAAAATTTTGGCTGGTGAGAAAGACATCAACTTCACTTAGAAAATTTTGTTCATAGAGGTGCCTGGCACATTTTATTTTTCTAACCACCACTTCGCATTTTACTTCACACTTGAAAAATATTTTTGAAGCTCCAATGCCTTAGAAAAATTCCCATCACTCATCACTTTACTTTAGGCGCATATCACTTGCCATGGAGAATATTTTTCCAATGCCTAGCAATTTTTATTTCACCACCACACGCCTTAGAAAATTTTCTAACACCTCTAACCTTGAGCGCATACCAAGTAGAGAATTTTGAAATCACGTCTAGCATATTATCTTCGTACTTCACACGCCTTAGGAAATTTTTCTAACACCTTATAACTCCCATCACCCTTGGCGCCTATAGCATGCAAGAGGGAAATTTAAAATCACGCCTAGGAAAGCATCTATCATCCTCCACCTTGAGCGCGCCTAGCATTTACCTCACATTGACCACGCCTTGAGGTATTTTCACCTTATTCACCACCTTCATTCACTTTCTACATCTTAACTTGGGCGCATTTGAGCTAGGGAAGAGGATGACTCTTCAGCTTCCGTTTTTTGTCTTCACATGCTTGTTTTGGGCGCATTTCACCCCTTGAGGAGGACGAATTCCTTTGACTTGTTGACCCTCTTCTAACTTGAGCGCATTTTTGTGTAGGTGGAGGATAAAGAACTTTGACTTGTTGACCCTCTCTTTCCTTGGGCGCATTTTGATGCATGAGAAGGATAGGCGCATTTAGAGGGGTGAGGAGGATATCTTTCATGCCTTAGAAAATTTTTTTTGCTATCAACCTTGAGTTGGGCGCATTTTGCTATAGGAGTAGGATGATTTTTGTTGACTTCTTTGACTTTTATCACCTTTGGGCGCATTTTGGCCTGTGTGAAGGATGAACTCACACTTAGAAATTTTTTCAACCTTCTTGAGCTTCCCTTGGGCGCATTTTGGCCTACCTGCAGGATAAAACTCATTGACTTTTCTTTGACTTCTTGTGCCTTGGGCGCATTTTGCCCCTGGAGAAGGACGAGCTTGACTCTTAGAAAATTTTCATGCCTCCTCACTAGCTGGGCGCATTTTGCCATAGCTGCAGGATTGAAGTTCCAGACTTAGAATTTTTTTTTATCGTTTTCGCCAGTATTTCATGCCCTGCTATTTATAGTAAGTCCTCTGGATTTCACACCTCTGAAGCTCGGAATGGCCTGAAACTTTGCCCACTGCATCCTTATAACCTCATTGTCCTGTCAACACTGCCATTTTTAGTCACCACACTGTTTTGGCATGTTTTACGAAGATGGTTTACTAAAATAGTAACCTCTTGTTTACATTAATCATTCGATCCAACAGAAATTTTAATGGGCGCTCCTCACCCACGTGACTGCAGCGCGTACACTGATTTACTATTTTAGCAGGTTTCTAATTGACACTATAAATAGTAAGTGCTCGTTTGTTCGAAATTTCACGTGAGATAGCGACGGTCGCGGTGGTTTACACGGTTTTCGAAAATTGCCTGACTTTTCACGCTATTTTTAGGCTCATTTGAAAGCTAATTTTGCTGCATGTGTATCAAATGATTTACTGTTTGTTTTACCGTTTGTGGCATTGATCTGGCTCATGATTACGAGCTAACTGGGCGGTATAAGGTTTTACTAAATAGGAAGTTCCTTCTTGAGTGACAATCTTGGTTGCATGCCTTCGAAGCTCGAAAAACCCATGAGAATCACAGGCATACAAAAAAACCTGACATACAAACCTAAAAATAGCCTCGGAAGGCTGAATTAAAAGTGATCGTCTGGTCTTGCATGTTATATCATCATGAAGGTCTAAAGAAAACCAGGAAGGAATATCCGGACATACGAAAAACTTTGCATACGAATACGTGAAATTTATTACTGACTTTGTTGCTAAAAATAGTAGGTTACTGTTGACACCGGCTCCGTTTTGCGAATAATCTGATGTGTGCGAGCGCGGTGTTGTCGAATCTCAAATCTTTGTGAAGCGCACGTAATTTCATACTTACTAAAAATAGTAAGTACCTCAGAATCTGATGAAAATTTGTTGAGAGCGTGCTGGAAACACACTGACAACACTGTTAGATTCAATTTTCAATTTACTTACTTCATTTGACCTCAAACTGACCAGGAAGAATGAAACCCTAATTTTCGGACTTGGTTAATTTCATGTTTTAAGCTCAAAGGCGGAGAAATCCCGGAAAGCAGACCATAGAAAAGAGACAGACGGAGAGAGAGAGACCAAGAACCAAAGCCAAAAGACCAGAATGGAGCAAAAATTAGGGGTCCCCATCTTGAATGGGGCGATGTGTGAAAAAAGGTCACAACAAGTGGGAGCTACTGGGGGCAATGCCCTCGAAGCAAAAATTGCTGATTTTTAATAAAGGAGTTTTGTTAATAATTTCAATTGAAAAGTTGTTTTCTAATTGCCAAATACGGGCTGTTTTCTTGATTGGCTGCAAATGTGAAAGGCCAAGGGTCTTGGGCGTGAGTGTGTGAAAGAACACATAGCAACAGGTTATGCTACGGATTGAAGGTGAATGTGAATGAGTACATAGCAGCTGATTGTGTTGCGGGTGAATGTAAAAATGAAGAGTTTTGTAACTCTGTAATTGCTAGATAATAAAATCATAGTGGATGGTTATTTTTGTGGATGTATCGACATTGGGTGAACCACGTTAAATTCTATGTTTTTGTGTAGTCATTTTTCATTTCTATTATCTGCATTATAATTGATGTTTTCTAAATTGCTTGGGGCCTGTCGGTAAATCCTAACACAAAGGGGTATTTGGAAGCAATCAAATTTAGAGAGGACCCAAAAGGTCAAGTCATTGATCCTAGATGATGATTGGTGGACTCATGTGGACACTGTCTTGAGTTTCACCAAGCCTCTCATTAGTATGATTAGGTTTGTTGATACAAATTGGCCATGTTTGGGGGGAATTTATGATGGCATTAACTCCTCCATAGAAAAAATAAAGGTCAATACAAGGATAATAACCTCAAAGAAACATTTTTTTGAGGTGTGGAAAAAATCATTCATCATTGTTACAAGATGAATACACCATTGTATCTCCTTATGCATTATCTCCCAAATATTATAACACATAGATACTTTCTTTGCCATGGAGAATTGCACCATATAGAGATAATGAAGTACATACTCCTTTATCCACTAAGTGAAACATAACTGGTTGACTGCAAAAAAAGAAGAAGACTTGGTTTATATCTATTCCAACTTGCATCTCCTATCACATAAGGAAGATGACTACAAGGAAGGGGCAACGAAGAATTGGGATATAGCCCTTGAGTGTACCAACTTGGATGCATCTATTGTAGAGCTTGCTAGAGTCAATGTAGATTATGACGAGGCTCTTACACATGATGTAACTAGTGGGAGTGGCACTCCATTATCTTGTGATTCAAACTTCAAATGATATTGAACCAAGCGATGACCTCAATCTACATGCTTTTCATGAAGATTGAAGACCAAGATACAAATTTTTGATTGTATTATTTTCATATTTTGTAATCGGAATGATTTTCATCTGAATCATCTTGGACATATATTATATGACATAATATTGAAATTTTAAACTATCAATTAAGAACTATTTTTATCTCTCATTGATCAACAATGAAGTATCATACTATCAAAGATTCAAATGTCATTATTTATTATTTGCAATTTTCTATATTTTAAAACTTTTTTTCATATATATACGTAGTCGTACCATACCCAAAGTTTTTTTTTTTTTGTCACAACGACATACCAGAACCTCAATCCTATAATCGACCCCGTACTATAACTAACAACTTAGCTTTTTAACATGGTTTTCAATTTGTAAATTTGTTTTCTTGTATTTTCATGCATTTAATTCAATAAATGTTCAATGAATTCAAAATGTGTTTCATATCATAGATGCCTTGTTGATGGTGAGGCATTTTGCATGGTCAACCTAAACACATCTGTGTTTCCGATAATTTAACATCCATCATGTACATTGGGTTGAAGTTGTTAAAGGTATGCTCTATTCCAGTCTTGCACAATTCATACCTTCCAATCTAGTAGTAGATGTTAAGAGTTTTTTCCTTACGGCTCTTAATTCAATTGTTGATAGTGTAGCCTCTAGGTTGGGGTCTCCTCTCATTGGAAAGTCTTTAGGAGCTTGGTCAAACATTGATGTTTTTAGGAAATGGGCTTTGAGAAAATGGAAAATATGTAGCCATATTGAAATCTGTAATGTCCCCTTCTCATCAGTGATCAGCCTATTCCGGAGACCCGTAGGCTTGATTGAGGTGAAATCAGGGTTTCCTTGCTTGGAGGTTTGTGGCATTTCTAGGTGTTTACTATTTTTAGTAAATACTAATTTTGGCAGTGGTTCAGTTGTCAGTCCTTCAGTTCTTCATTTCAATTGGAGCAGTGTTTGGGTTTGATTATTGGTTTTTTCAAAGCAACATTTTGGTGAAATTTTTCAATAAAGGTATTAATGTTATATTTTTCAGTTGACCCCTTGGTCTAGCCAAAATAACTTTAAGTTGTTCTAAAAGGTGGTCATTGAGGGGGTCGACTTCATTAAGGTGAAAAATGAATATTTAATGAAGTTTTTTGTAGCCTTGAGTGGGACGCCACCTTTGAGGGAATTAATTACTTTTTGAAAATTTGAAAAGTTCAAATGTGGCTTTTGGTGTACCTTGAGGGGAATTTGAAGAGTCATCTCTTTTTCTTTAAAAGAGAAGTTTGCTCCAACATTTGGCATCCATGAACTTATGCTATTGTTATGCTGTCGAAATGACACTGTGATTTCAGCTTCGAGGAATGCTTACCTCCTAGCCTCTTGTCCAATTTCGTGTTTGAGAGATAACACCTAGTTGGCTATTTTGCTGCTTCTCAAATCAGACTAGCAGATTGAGCTTCACAGTTGATGCATTTTTGGAGTTTTTTACAGTTTTGGTGTTGCTGGTTCATCTACAGCTGAAAGTGAATTTTGTATACAGCTCTTTGAATAAATTTATTTTGCTTGTGGGTACTTTACCAATCTTTCTCCATACCCAAGGCAACCCTTTGGCTGCAATCTTAGGATTTAAGGTGAAGTTGCTGATTTTATCTAAGAAAATTGCCCTTCAAGAGGGCTGTACCATGCTTCTTGTGCTTTGGAATTCGTGCTAAATGTTTGAGGACCTTTTGATGCCGAGATTTCATTGCATTTGAGGCACCAATTTCCTAGGAAGCTATTGCATTCAGTTTTAGCCAATTTGGAGGTAAATTGAAGGAGCTATGATTATTTCATTGAATTCACAGTTGCTGGTTATTCAATTTCAGTTTGCTGATTATTATTATCAGACTTCTAGAAGCTCAGATTTTGATTTATGTTCAACATTTTGAGAGATAATTAATTATGTGGGATCATCCAATATTTATGTGCTTTGAAGCTATTGTAATTCTCATGTAATTTGTAGCTCTTTTTCACATTGTAAGACTGTAAACAGTAGTACTGTTCCAGTCCTTTATTGCTGCAATTATTTCTTTAATTATACATTAAGCATCCCTGGATGGTTTACCCCCAGTGTGGAGAATGAATGTTTAATCCTTCTTTGTACCCACTGTCAAGTGGTGAATTCCCACTCTTTAGTGGATGCCCGCCATAGCGGATGAATTAGTTAGTTTGAAAAATTCCATGGCTAGTTATCTGCTTAAGTTTATTTCATTTTGTAATAAGTACTCCGCCATATGTTAGCACCTCGCCTTCAAAAGGATCTTGTGTGCACATTCTTGGCATTGAGTTTTATTTTATGCTTCCAATTGTAATCAATTTTAGTTGTTGAGTTATTTTAGATCCTAGGGATCCTTTGACCATATGCCCACCCCTCTTCCTTCAATGGTTTTAGGGCCCATTCTTGGTTAGAGTTACATTTTCACGTCGTTTTGGTTTTGGAGCTAACCATAACGGGTGCGTGTTGCAATTGTAATTGATATTGAAAATCAAGAAAAAATTGGGTTGGCATCTTATAAAATCTTAGTGATTAGAAATTCTTTTTTATCTCCTTGTTGAACCATGAAGATTGTATTTGGGTACTCTTGGTGAAGAGCACTCAGATATTGAGAGGGGAGGTGAATTAGTATAACAATCTTTTACTTTCCAAAACTTAATCAACCATAGTAGTAATACTTCAAAACTAAATCATCCACAACAATAACATACATGCAAGATTGAGCAATTAATAACACAAGACGAACACACGATTTACACGGAAACCCTTGCGGGAGAAAACCACGGAAAAATATTGCTTATATAGATCTTCTTGTAGGCACCAACCTACTTCTTTTACAAATCTTCTCACCAACCCACTAGAGACACCAATCCCCACCATTGAGCACCAACTCAGCAAGAGACACAAATCTCTTGTAATGAGAGTCACCAACCTCCCAATCTCCTTGGTTAGGAGGCACCAACCTCTAAATGAACAATACGATAATTGTTTGAAACTTCTTCTTGGGTCGGCTCTAATTCACCTTCATAAATCTGCTCATTACTCTATCAAAATCTGCCTTTAGAATCGTCAAAAATCCTTTATAAATTCTGCCATAAAACTCTAATAAATCTGCTCATATATCTCTCATAATTTTGCTCATATGTCTTCAAAATTCTGCACTTATATGCCTTTTAAGGCTGCTCCTTATACACATGATATTCAATGAATTGCTTTCCTTCAAATGATCTCCACAATCTCTTTAAATATTTTTACCAAGAGAGGCGACTTTTCGAAGCAACACATACATTACAAAGGATGCAACGCCTCCTTTTAAATGCACCCTTTCATTTCTACCTTGGGTGCTTCAATAGGGATCGACCCTTATATTTAATTATATTTATTTTTATTATATTTTTTATTTTCAAAAATAAACCCCCAAAAATGAGGCACACATGTTGAGAGGGTTGGCTCTCTTCATAAAAATTAATTTGCAATTTTTATTTATTTTAATGAGGGCGCCTAGAGTCTAAGGGTCAGCCCTTAGCAACAATATATTTTATTTTATTTTCTTGCACCTCCAATCTTGGTCTTCGAATGCCTTTGACATCAATGACAACAATTTCCAACACTTGGATGTCTATGGTTTTTGGGTAAGTCAAGGCTTTTCCTTAAAAAATGGAAACCAGGTTTTGATCTTGCAAAGGAATGCATCAACAAGGTCCCTATCTAGGTTAGACTTCCAAGCTTATTGTTCAAATATTGGGAGGATGTAGTTTCAAAGGGTATTGCTAACTCTCTTGGTCACCTCATAGCTATTGATGCGGTGTCAATTCCATGAAATGTCCGTTGTTTGCCAAATTTTGTGTAAATGCGGATATGGACATGGTACTTTATTCTATTACATCGTCTTCTAAATTTAGTGAATAGGTGCAACATATTGTTTATGAGGATTCTACAATTATGTGCCAAAAAATGCTACAAAGCTGGCCTCTCTACTACTATTTGCTTGAACAATAGGATGAAATGAAACTCCAAGAGGAAAAGAAAAAGAAAAAGAAATCTTAGCCTTTTTTAGCCTTTGGAAATGTTGCCCTTGGTGAGAGGCAATGAGGAGGGTGGCCCTTCTATAGATATGATTATCTCTGGCAAAAATAATGTTGGCTTTGATGGGAGGGGGTTGGAGAAAGCTAGTGGCGAGCCAAAAATTGTTAATGAGGACTTGGTTGGTGCTATGCATTTTCCAGCCTCACCTTCCACTATTGAGGATAAAAGGAAGAAGCATTTTGATGAGAGGTTAACAAGAAGGCCTATGAATTTTAATGATTTAGGATCAGCAATAAAAAAGGGGAGTGCAGTTAGTAAAGAAATTTGCCTCAATAATTTTGTGTTTAGGGCTGTTGGTATTCAGAGCTCTTTAGAACACACTGTCTTCAAACCGCCTTGATTCGGTTGTTTTTTGGTGATTTCTAGTTGTTTATAGTTCCTTTTGGGAGGTCTTGCAATTGTTGCTGCTAGTTTACAGCCTTAGTGTTGTTTGATCCTTGTCGTTGTCTCTTTGTTGGGTCCTAGGCATTATTGTTGTATATGTATACGTTTTGGCCTTTGTATAAGGGTTGGAATCCTTTCAAAATTGCTTTTTAACCTTTAATAAAAAAATATGATTATAATTATAACAAACTATTCTCAAATTTATAATTACATATTTTAAGTTTTTAATTTTTAATTTTAGTTATATGTATATGGCATTGCTAAGTACCCATATCGTACTTTTTAAAAATGACATAGCAATATTTATATCCATCTCTGGTACCAGTACCACCATCACTCTTTTAGCAACTATTCCAAAATGTATTATCAAATTATAAATTGTCATCATAGTTTACAAATTGCTGGAAAGGAACTTGGTCTTTATAACAAACATCCATTTGTCAAAACATTTATTAATGTGACTGGTTCAGAGATTATTTCCATTAAGTGTGGCTTGTCCTTGAGGTGGCAAGGAAAGATGTTTGATGTTTTAGCTGCCTTAGTGCATATTAATGGCATTTCCTATTGATTTTGACTATGTTACTGATTTGCTTGGAAAAGGCCCTAGATATGATACGATTCATACCAAGTACGAAATTCGGATACGATACGGGCTGGATTCGACCAGGATACATTATTGAGCCTGCGAATTCAATCTGGATTCGCTGGTTGCCTGCGGATTCGACCAGGATACAACGGAAAGAATCCAAGGCGAATCTGCGACGAATCCAGGCGTGAAAACACCCAGTCCGTGGAATAAAGTGTTTTTTTAGCATTTTTTTGACCGAATGTTGACTTCTAAATATTTTAATATTTATTGCAACCCTAATTTCGACCTCCAAACACACTAAATAGGTAAAAACAATCTCATTTAACAATTTGAGAATAAAAAACAAGTTTTTTTGCCTCCATTGTTGAACTTGCTCTCTTGCTGCACAAGCTTGAATAGACTTGAAGGCTGATTGTTGGTTGTTCAAAGTTGATTGTTGTGCTATCCCTAAGCACTTGCAAGTGTCCGTTCATTGCCAAGAAGATCGTAGAGCAAGATTTGTTCAAAAGAGGTAGGTTTCTTTGAAGTTTTTTGATTTTTTTCTTACATTTTTTTTAACAAATGAACTATTTTGTTTTGTTTTTATTGTTTTGTTGATTGTTCTCATTCTTTTAAGTTTTTTAGTTTCAAATTTCAATACCAAAATTATTTCAATCTGTTGTGCCTTAGGTATTACAATGGCATTTGCTTCTAACTCAGGCCAATCTCGTTTCAAAATAAATGTAACCTCTCCCCTTTGGAAATATGTAGAAATGGTTCAACAATGTCCAGGTGGTGGAGTATTTATTTGGATTTGTAGTCATTGCAAAGTTCGATATACGAGCTCATACAGTCGAGTGAAAGCCCACTTGTGTAGGATCTTTGATACTGGCATTAAGCCTTGTCCAGGATCTCTAGAAGGTGATGGCAAAGGCCTTCCAGATGACATAGTGCTGAAATATATTGTTGAGCAAGAAAAAGCAGAGCAAAAAGCTGTTAGTCTTAAAACAAGCCATCCTTTGAGGAAAGGGTCTCGATCCATGAAACCCCCTACACCACATACTCATCTTCCACCTACAGAAAGCCATCCATTTTTGAACATCCCTCAAGAGCAAACCGTGCCCTCATCAAATAAAAGATCTAAGGGACCGTTGGAAGCTTCATTTCAAAATGAGGCAAGAGAGATTGCTGATCAAGACATAGCAAGATGTGTCTATGCCAATGGATTGGCATTCAACGTTGTTCGTTCACCATATTGGCAAAAAATGGTGAAATCTATTAATGAGGCTCCAAAGGGGTATAAGGGCCCAAGTTTTGAGAAGGTGCATTGCACCTTATTGGAGAAAGAGGTGAAACGTGTAGTAGACTCTTTGAAGCCCATAAGCGATTCATGGATTGAAACAAGGGTGACCATCGTTTCTAATGGATGGAAAGATGAGAAAAAAATCGCCCATTGATCAATGTTATTTCCGTGTCCCTAAAGGGCAATGTTTTGAGCAATGGATTATGAGGACAGGTGAAAGATGGTCCATATATTGCTAACATCCTTTGCTAAGCTATTGAAGAAGTGGGGCATCAAAATGTTGTGCAAGTTGTAACTGACAATGCCAAAAATTGTAGGGCTGCTGGGTTATTGGTTGAGGAGAAGTATCCACACATTTTTGGACACCTTGTGTTGTCCACTCCCTCAATCTATTTTACAAAGATTGGATCCAAATTGAGTGGATCAAGCGGTGTATCTTGAGGCGAACATCCAAATGTTTATCACCAACCACCATATGACAAAGGATATTTAGACAATTCTCAAAATTGGAATTGTTGAAGGTAGAGATTCAATTCTCAATATTTTTTTAAATTTTTTTAGTTTTCTTTAATTTTAAATTTTGATTTTGTAAATTTAAATTATATTTTATTTTTATTTTGATTTTCAAATAGGTTGCCGAGACCCGTTTTGCCTCCAACACAATTGTGTTGAGATGACTTATAAAGGTTCGTGAGGCACTCTGTGCCATGGTAATCAGCCCTAATTGGGCCATATGGAGGCAATCTAGCAGTGAAAGGGCAAATAGGGTCAGGCAAAGGATCCTAGATTAGTGTTGGTGGGATCGTGTTGAGTACCTGGTCAATTTCACTGAGCCTATACTGAGCATGATCCGTTACACAGACATGGATAGACCTTGTTTGGGAGAAGTATATGATGGTATCGATTCAATGATTGAGAAGATGAAAACCATCATCAATGCAAAAGAGGAAGATCCTGAAGAAAAGTTCTTCAAAGAGCTACAGGAAATCATGGTTGATATATGGAACAAAATGACCACTCCATTGCATCTTCTTGCTTTTTCATTGAGTCCCAAATATTATAGTCCTGAGATTCTTTCTGCTTCATCAAGAGTTGCTCCATATAGGGATGTTGAAGTGGCTCAAGGGTACAAGGCAGCACTTCAGAGACTCTTCACTGATCGTGACCAACGTGATTGAGTGAGGGTTGAGTTCATGGCTTTTGCATGCTCCGGTAGTGTTGATCAAAATCTTGATGCTCTTCGAGACAAGTACAGGGTGGATGCTCATAGTTGGTGGTACTTCCAACTATTTAATAATTTTGTTTAGTTAAATTTTGTAACTCTTAACTATTTAATTTGGTCTTAATAGGTTGCTAGTTCATCTTCTTTTGAGAGGAATTGGAGCACATACTCCTTCATCCACTCAATAAAACGCAATAGGCTGCATTCAAAAAAGGCAGAGGACTTGGTGTATGTGCATTCAAACTTGTGCCTCCTTACACACAAGCAAAGTTCCTACAAAGAAGGAGACACGAGGAGGTGGGATATTGAGCTAGAGCAGCTTGACTTGGATGCTTCCACAAGTCACTTAGCTGCATTTGATATTGATGATGACTATGAGCCTGAAGCAGCTACTGATCATGAGAGTGGTAGTGTCAGTGCTACTGCTAGTGGCAGTGCTTGTGCGAGTGCCACTAATGCTATTTGTGGTTCTACACAAAATGTAGCATCTAATGATGCTAGTTTGTTTGATGACCCATATGATTCAGATTGATCAATAATCAATAATGGCTGATTGTAAACGTTTGACATTTTATGTTTGAACTTCAATTTATAATTTTATATCATGGCATTCGAGTAATCACTAATATTTTAATATTTGACTTAGTGACTATGAAAGTGGTGATGTATTTTTGCTATGTTATTAGACTATTAATATGGTGGTGTATTCTGAACTTAATTACTGCTGCAAATATGTATATATTTCTGATTTTTATATGTTTTTTGTATTGCCGTACCCAATCTGTACCCAACCCCAAATTTTTTTTTGCCGAATCCCGTACCGGATTCTCGTACCCGTACCCGAATCCAAAAACGAATCGGTAACTTAGGATTTTGAGTTTGCTTAGTCCATTTTCAATTAGGCAGAAAATCACAACTTGTGTTGCAGTATGTTTCCTATAAATTATTTATCTTGTTCTATGCCATTTCATACTAACAGAACTTCACATCGTCTATTCTCCTGCTGCTTTCCCAGTCAAAATGACACAAATGTTGCTATCATGGCTTATGTCACATGTTATGCTTTCTGAATCAAACACAACTCAAACTATTTTGTCATGTTTTATAAATAATCATTCTTTGTTGATAAAGAATCAACTAACTGTTTCCAAATGATCGGCAGAAAGTTGAAAAACGAGTGCAGCCTTTAGCAGATTTGCGAGAACTTGCTTCTGCTGAAAGTGTGGATTCTTTTACCCTTGTCTACTCCAGCATACTCCAGAATCACCCTGATTGCCCGGTATGTATCGCATTTTCTGCTGGCATCTAAGAGAATACATAGAGATTGTCAAGTAGCTGTCTTGTTTTGGTTTTGTAAGAGAACCAAATATGTTGTCTTAGGAAAGAGTCATCTATTTGGTCATATTTTTCATATTTATAAACTTAAACGAAATCTTGATTATATTGTGCATGTCTCCTCTTTAAAATTGGGATTTTTATTATTTTCATTTCTCATATCAAAAAATTTATGGAAATAATATTTACTTGTTCTCTTAATTGTAGCCTGAGGTTGTCGAAAAAATTGTTGCCTTGCGAGAAGGAATACCAAGGAAAGATGCCCGTGAGGTATCCCTATTGATCTGTCTGAATTGTCTTACTTTCATTGGTCAGACTTACACTTTCTTATTGTTGTGTTACATTGATCACTTCTGCACAAACTGGAAAATCACCTGCAGGTACTACAAGAATGCAAGGAAATATATAACAATTCTCTCACTAGTGGCGATATGACAAAGCCCGGGTTCCTCTTTACAAGATTAACTTGTCTTCCAAAGGCAAGTCTTCGAAAGAAGCTTTAGTTCCCACAATTTGTAAGGTATACAGAATCTATAAAAGCTGTCGAAGAATTCATTTTGATGATGACTTTGGAGCCAAGTATAAATGGGTTCACTTATAAGAACTAATCAGCATTTGTTGGTATGGAACTGAGCTGTATAGATAAGTTGCCCCTACCTTGCAAGCAGGGGCTTCAAAGGCGTGCTTCAATTTTCTGCTTATTTCAAGGCAGATTTGCAGGCAACTTCCCATATATGTATTTTAGTTTCGGCCACTTTTATTTCGTTTAGGGATGAAACAGTTTTGATTTCATTTCTTATTAGATTTTGGTTTCGATACAGCTATGAAGGCTGCTCATGTCTAAACACTTTTTCTAAATTAATATTTAATATTATGTTTTTTAATCCAAAAAATACAGTTTTCTTTTCACTGCATAAATAGGAGGTTGCAAGAACATACACTTTCAAAGTCATTGTATGAAACAATAAGTTTGAATAGTATGTGCAGTACTTATTAATCTCCCTATCTTCTGGCTAACTTACAGTCTTTTTGGGTTTCACTAGTTGTCAACATACACTATTTTTATGATGACGAAACCATAAAGAACAGAACACTGTTGAATATGTCCCTGGAGTGCCAACAATCTAAGCAATTTGGCTGTGTGGCATGTTTGTTGGGAAATAGTGCATAACATAGATTAATAATGATTACATAATAAATAATAAATTAACATATTATTGTTCATTTATTAATAGGTGTTAGTTGTTAGTTAGTTGTTGGGTAATTAGAAGTTACAATGCTTTATAAAGCCATTGCAATGTAGTCATTTAAGGTTTTGAAGATAATTGATGAATTGTGTGTTGAGCTTTGTGCTCTTTGTTTCCCATTTTCAATATGGTATCAGAGTAGGTGTCTTGTCAGACCTCTTTGTTTGCCTTTCATTCTTTCGTCTTTTCCCCAAAGTGGTGCCTACAACGGGCAAGCAATGCAGATCACGTGCAACAGCCATTGATGTCTGTCCACCATTCTTGCATTTTGTCAACAAAGGTGCAGCGTGGATCATGTGCAAATCTATGACATTCATCATTCATTTGCATTTCTTCTCTTTGCATCTTGTTCAACCCTTCCATTGTTTTTCCTTTATTTTGGGTTTCACTAGTTATCAACATACACTATTTTTTATGATGACCAAACCATAAAGAACATAACACTGCTGAATATGTCTGTGGAGTGCGAACATTCTAAGCAATTTGGCTGTGGCATGTTTGTCGGGAAATAGTGCTTAACATACATTAATAATGGTTAGATAATATTAAATTAACATAATATTGTTAATTTATTAATAGGTGTCATTTAGAAGGTACTATAAAGCCATTGCAATGTAATCATTTAAGGTGTTGAAGATGAATGATTTAATTGTGTTGAGCCTTGTGCTCTTTGTTTCCCATTTTCAATAATGTTAGTTGCAACAAGCCTCAGCATTATGTTCCTCTCAAACACAACTTGGAGAACTAAATTATAGATGATTGCATGCATCTCAGTAATGCCATGTTATGTGCCTTGCACAATCCATGCTTAATATTAACATCATTAGAACATGCATTGGATAGTATTCCATGGGACTGCTATTATCAAAAGTACGAGAATATGCAGGAGAACCAATTTACAATTAAGGTTTGGATTTCATAGAGCATCACCTAGTTGTGTTGGTTGATGTTATCATTCTTATTTATTATATAATGTCAAACGTATAACATAAATTACCCATTCCATTGAGTAGTGGCTACAAAGAAGGCATTTTTGGGCACCAAGTGAAGCTACTAACTACTAACTGATCATCCCTTAGCCAAGGTTGGAATTCCCTTCTATAACATTTCATTTTGTGGATCAAAGCATCACATGGTGAGAGTAAGGGAACTTCATTTTATAAACATTGTTTGTGTTAATACAAAGTAAATGGATCAGTAAGATTCATGACATTATGAGTCCTGTTCTGTTAAAGCTAATAGAATTCTTCATTCCATTGAATAATGGCTATAGAAAAGACATTTTTAAGCTCCAAGTGAGGCTACTATCTTAAAACACATTTTTGAGCTCCAAGGTTACCATGTTATCATTTCTTTAGCCATGGGTAGAGTTTAATGACTTTTTTTAAGGCTTTGCTTGTATCGTCAAAATCAACACATGTTGCAAGAAGGGTAACTTATTAATATCGAAGGCATTAT
This sequence comes from Sequoia sempervirens, assembly GCA_007258455.2. NCBI lineage: Eukaryota > Viridiplantae > Streptophyta > Pinopsida > Cupressales > Cupressaceae > Sequoia > Sequoia sempervirens. The sequence goes on from VDFB02281518.1 coordinate 148,443, forward strand.
GAGTTGTATTGTAGGGTTATTTTTTTATCTCCTGTTCTAGTACTAATTAGAATGGAACTCCGACCACTAAAGATTGTTGATTTGCCACTATCAGTGGAACACATCCAAATATATGGCTTCCTAACAATTGGTCACTTATTGAGCAAACTTGTCAAGATGATGGTTTAAGTTATATAAGGTGATGGATTATGAAAAGTTTTAGTAGGAAAATATTTATGTTATAACTGCAGATTTTGAAGTGTGTTTACTTGCACAGTGTTTTCCATCTAAATGTAGAACTGAAATGTTCATAGTGATAAGCTTCTCACTTTGGGTGTATGAGAT
>VDFB02281519.1:0-32372 GCA_007258455.2 Sequoia sempervirens
TACCTCTTGCAGCCAACCTAGACTCTTCTTGAATACAATCGGCCCTCAAACGATCAAACTTGGGAAGTTACGATCTCACGCTAATTCCTTGAATGTAAGACTCCCAAGATGAAGGAAGACCATTAAGAGCCAACATGGTCAAAAAACTTGACATCGACATTATGACCAATGGTAGAGAGCTGATCTCTCAATTCGGAAATCTTCATGAAGTAAGCGATGACAAATTCTCCTTCTGCCATCTTCACATGATGAAGTTGCTGCTTCAATGCAAATGCACGGCTTGTGTTGTGGATCTCATACATTTCCTCCAAAGACTTAAACATCTCCCTTGCCGTCTTCATCTTAGAGATGATGGGAACAATATGATCCTTCACGGAGTCAACTGACATCTTCTTTTCCTTAGTGTCTTTCTTCTTCCACTGAACCTTCTCTTCCTCATCCGTAGGCTCAGAAACTTTGCTCTCCACGAACTCAGCCAATTCACTTTCTTCCAAGGAGAGCATAATTCTGAATCTCCAAGATGTGAAATTAGATGCTCCCTCAAGTCTATCCTCAAGCTTAAGACCAATCACCATCTTGACGAAGAGATAGAAGTAAACAACGATGAGAAAGAGAGTAAAGAGCATTGCTGTAATAACAATTTGATCAAGATCTTCTTCAAACCTGCTCTGATACCATGTTAGTTTTTATGATCAGATTTAATGCACATAAATTAATTTCAAAATCAGACACAAAGACACAACAAATACCCTAGGAAAACCCTCCTCTTGAGGGAGAAAAACCCAGCAACAATTATATCTCTTATATATATGAGCAATGGCAACAAGTTACATTACAAAGAGGCCACACACAAGGCCAAAGATCAGCATCAGCAATGGCTGTAACACAAACTAGTAGTCTGACCTTCAATTCGCACTTGAATAAACACACAATCTGTTCCTCTATGAATTCGCACTATTCTTCTTGAAGAGCTCGCACTTAATGGAGAAGGAGGTCAAACTTGCTTGATGTACACATGAGAGGAAATGACCTCATATAAATACATTGCTAGATAGGTCGCATCCTTTCAATAAACTAGGTCGGCCACCAAGAAATAAATACAATTAACAATAATGAATTACAATGAAGGTCGACCAAGGAAGAATGGTGCAAGGAAGTCGTCCAAAAATAATGTTGCCATTTACACATATAAATAATTTATATCTTCAATTGGGGTTGGAAGAATTGAACCCGAAGCTGCTAACATCAACATTGCGTGCCTTCTAGCTTTTTGATACGTTTCTTCGGGCTTGAAACTATGGCTTCCTAGAAGGTGACTGAAGACCATGCTTCATTCAGGAGTGTGGATAGAGCTCAATTTTTCTGAATTATTACAAGCAGGTTGTTGTAAAATCTGTTTGTATTGTTGAAGATGTTCATGGCTGAAGCGAACTTCTGTTGATAGCTTTGCCACCGAATTTTATCTGGTTCTGGGTATTGGCTCGTGTTGTTCCACTGTGAAGGGCGCCCAGATTTGAGAAGTTTCAGATTTTTATACTGAGTCTTGAATTTTCTAGAAGACGTCGACCTCTCCTAAGGCCGTACCTTCTTCCTGGCAATTGCATTGGAATTGTGTCATCTGTTTCAGTTGTGTTTGGGACAATTTCTCAGTTGGAAATTGGATGCCTTGACCGGAGGCTTCTACGAACTATTGAACGAAGTCTTTCTGAGTTGTTTCTGAAGAGTTGCGTCCATTTTGGTGAATTCTTACCTTGCTGGTCTGATTTTTGTGTTTTACTGTTTCTAATCAGACTTGAATTAATTCTGATTTTCTGGTTATATGAGGCTAAAATTTGATTGTATACATTGTATAGAGTTAAGGATAGTATCCTTAATGATTGATTATAATTATCCTTCATTCTGATATGTTTTGCAGCTGAAAACTCTTTGTAAAGCTGGTTTAGTAGTAATAATAGTTGTTTATTTGTTGCTGCAATTTAATTTTATATTTAGTTCCCACTGGATAAGTGGTTGAAGCATTTTATTTCTAGCACTTTAAAATTAAATAATTCTCCCCACTGAATAAGTGGCAGAGCAGATTCATGATCGGCTTGCCGCCTTAAAATAATTGTAATTAGTTGCTCCCGCTGAAAAGTGGTTGAGCTCATGGTCAGTTATCCACCTACTTTATATTTCCAGCATTTACTTTCATTTGTTGGTGTAATTAATATTTAATTACACTTTACATAAGTTTACTTAGGTAATTATTTAATTCTTAGGTTAATTAGTTGTCATCCTTATCTTGTTGAGCTATCTTGTTGTTCAAGATAAGATTAGGGTTATGCATCTTTGCTTTTATAAAGCAAATTATTATCATGTAATTATCAAATTCTCGAATAATAATATTTGCACATCTTCTTGCAAATCTCTACTTTTTCTGTTTTTCTTCCTTGCTTTTTCTGTTTTTCTCTTCTGTGGAAGGATATTCTGGTTTGCAAATCTGATCTTGGTTTCTAACATGGTATCAGAGCCTTGATTTGCAACCCCTTCTCAGATTTTTGAGAAAATCATTGCAGGGTTCGTTTGGGATTCCTCGAGGGTATCATGCCTTGAGTTCATCTATGAGGCGTTTTGGATCAGATCGGGCTTCACCATTGGATTCAGAGTGCTGGAGAAAGTCAGGATTGACTTTTATTTTGCAGATTTTGGCCATCGTTTGCTAGATCTGTGAGGGTTTCAAGCTTGGAGTTTTTTTGCAAGATCTGGGGGTAGCTGATTTTTTGGAGCAGTTTGAGCACAAACGGAGGTCACCATTGTGTTCGCAGCAGCCAAAAACCGTAAGAACGCCCTTCGTTTCATCGATTTCTGAGTAGTTGGTTTGGGAGGCAAAAAAATTTTGCCTAGGGGGCCGTATGGCCTCCCCAGCACGCGTTACGACGCACAAAAAACAATTTTTTTTTAAAAAAAGCACGTTTCTCGTGTTTCGTGCCGGCGCTCACAGTATAAAACCTCGCGCCACCCGCCAGCCACCAGGCGGCCGCCAACCCGCCACCGCCGCTCATCTCCTCCGCCAGTGCTCGGCAACAGCCAGCGCTCGCGGGTCCTATCAAACAGCCGCCGCAGTCCTATGGGGGACCGGGCGCTATTCGCCTAGCCCCCGACCGCTTTTGCTCTAAGCTCGCGGTCCTTTGGAGGACCAAGGGCCCATTCCTAGCACTTGGCGGCCTTGTAGCTCCCAGCGGCGGTCGTATGGGCGACCAGGGGCTCTGCCCCAGGCCCCAGCCGCTAGCCCCTTGGTCTTGCATGGGACCAGGGGCTAATTTTTTTTAGCCCCCTGGGCGCCCTACAGCCCTTATTGGGCTTTATGGAGCAACTTTCACTAAATCAAGCGTATTTTTTGCATACGATCTCCGTTTTTCGCAAACAAGATACTGTTGGAAAGCTGATTCTGACGCCGATCCAGTGGTGTAGGTTTTTTTACTAGATTTTGTTCCAAATTTATTTTGCAGGCCTTTGAATGCAGATGTTGTTTTCACTCCGAAGGGCATATCTTTTGACTTGGTGATCCGTTTTTCGTCATTCTTGCGGCATTGGAAAGCTGATTCAGTCCTCTACACAGATCTGAGTTCTTTTATTATTTTTCTGTTTATGCATGTTTGTATGCTCTCCTTTTACAATCGTTGGGTTATTGTAATAAATGAACTATGATAAAGTTCCATCAAGGGGGTTTCTTGCATAATAAATTTGATTAGAGTGTAGTTTTCACTTTGATCTCCATCTTGATTTGTTGGCAACTCGTATGGGTTATATCTGGTCTCCTAGTTTCTTTGGCCACATTTTTTGCTATTGTTTGACACATATCGGATTCTTCGATTCACACTTCAATTGAGAGATTATGTTTCTTGATCCGCATTGGTTCAGATCCTTCTCAGTTTGAGGGCCATGTTTTTATGGTTAATGTTCTAGAGTCTTCATGGTACTCTTTCTCGTGGAAGAGTTTCAGTCACAGTTTGGCATCGGCATCGAGATACACGGTTTCCAGATTCTGTCATCATTTCATGTACTATTGCTTCACAGATTCCAGGGTTGTTCCAGTTTGTAAGTTTTCCAGTGTTCCGTAGCATCGGGTCTGCTGTCACATTATCATGATTCCGGTTTTGATTTCAGTTGTAGATAGAAGTGTCTTTCCTTGCTTGTCAGATTGCGGTTCCAGTGTTACTCCACAGTGTTCTTCCAGTGCTTCTTTGCAGCAGTCATCTCATTGTAGGGGGGTTTTGTCCCACTGGGTTTTCCTTCTCTACCTCATCATTGCATTTGTAAATGAGTACCTGATCAGGCCTTGTTGCCGGGACTCATCTTTGCATAATAATTTTGCTTCTCCCTAAGTTGCACTTATGGGGGGGTGTTGGTGTAATTAATATTTAATTACACTCTACATAAGTTTACTTAGGTAATTATTTAATTCCTAGGTTAATTAGTTGTCATCCTTATCTTGTTGAGCTATCTTGTTGCTCAAGATAAGATTAGGGTTATGCATCTTTGCTTTTATAAAGCAAATCATTATTATGTAATTATCAAATTCTCGAATAATAATATTTGCACATCTTCTTGCAAATCTCTGCTTTTTCTGTTTTTCTCTTCTGTGGAAGGATATTCTGGTTTGCAAATCTAATCTTGGTTTCTAACATCATTCATGGTCGGCTAGCCGCCTAGTAGCTTTGTTTTCCTTTTCAGTTGCTAACGATCCTCGACACCATATGCTATCACCTCGCCCACATTGGGATCTTGGTGAACATTCTTGGTGAAGGGTTACTTTCTAAGCTGGTTATCTTTGGAGCTAATGCTAATAGTGGTGTTTGTGCTGGTCAAAAATAAAAATAAAATAAGAGGGAATATCACAAGTAGCATACAGCATATAGAGGCATCGTATTTCTTGGGAAACACTTGAAGCCATGAGAATTATAACAGCCGCAATATTTATTGAGGTAGGAATCGTGGCATTTTCTTCATGGTATGTGCGATCAATGAAGACAATCTGATGTATGACCAACTTATTAAATAGCTGCTGATGTTGGACAAGTCAGCGGTTTCATTTAAAGGGAATAAGTTTGGAGAAATTGTGGCAGAATAACCGTAGGACTTGTTAAGTATGCCGGGTTTTTCCTGGAGAGTAATCGGGCCCTCCTTGAGTGTTAGCTTCCCTACTTTCCGTCATATTGGAGGCCAAATATATGTAGTTGTTGGTCAAAGGAGGATGTGGGCCTTATTTTGGTGCAAAGACAAACCATTACCAGGTCGTGGTTGCTATCTGGCCAGTTCGCGACACTTCTGTAGCATTCCTATGCATATAAGAAGGTCGACTGGAATCATATCTGCTTGGCATTGGAGCTCATATCTGCTGGACGTGTCCCTTATTGGAGGTTTCAGATTCGTTGTTGTTGCCATTTCATCATTCTGAATATTTCTAGAATTTTTCTGTGCAGTCCAAGCTTTGGCAAGTGCATTACGAGGTCTAAGTATTCTTTATATTTGCAATATACTAGCTATTGTGTACTCAGAAGTTATTGTTGTATTATCCTATTGTCTGCCAATCTGAATACTGCATGTAAATGCCAACTGCAGTCACAACAGAAGAATACTTTGCTACTGTTGTTCTTACTGAGTGCAAATAATTTGGTATTAGACTGTTTTTAATTTCTGATCAGACTCATTGTTAATTTGGATAATTCTGGAGAAGGAATACCATAGCATTGATCACCAAAACTGTTATGCATTGTACTTTGATTATCAATCTATATTCCTATGCTATTATGCTTTGGGTTTGACAAAATGGAACATCTGTCAAACTGAAACAAACACAAAAATTTTCCACATTCCAAGAGGGCATCTTGCATAGATAGGACTTAATCCCCATTCAAAGCAAGATGTCATACAAAATTATGCAGAACATGGTGTTGAAGAAGTTGGAAATAAGATGTTTACGTAGAAGTGAAATAATTGTTTGAAATATTGCTTGAGCAAGGGATATGGTTTTCAAGAAAAACTAATGGAAAATGTAATTGAATATGAGAAACTGACAAGAAAATAATGAACATCAAGAAGAATCAAAAAGACTATAGGGACAACTTGATAATGAAGAAATAAAGAAGAAATATTCATTTGTTTCTGGTACAGAGTCGGGATGTACAGAGCAAAACCAGAATACATAGGCAGGAGAATGAAAACTAGTTGAGATGTATGAGAAAATAACACAGCAAAGGAATGAACTGGTGAAGCAAAGGCAGAAGGCTCAAATTTCAAACATGTCGCTGGTATTGGGTAGTTTTACCACCTATTTGCATGGCGAAGACTTAAAAGTGTGTGCAAGGGGAAGTGTGCATGAAGAGCATGACATTCATTTGCAAATCAAAATTTGAGTAAAATGTAATGAAGGTAGAGAAAGAAAAAGAGAAAACGACAAATATCTTTTGGTATTCCTTTTTATTTTGTCTCGTGTGATTTTGGAGAGAATGACTTTTTATCTTCCCTATCCTATAAACCTATATATTTGCAATTATAACATATTGTAAGGGTTGGAAACCCTTGGAAACATGTCTCAAATACAATAAACTAGATTTGTTCCATTTCTTTGGGGTTTACATATTTTTTAACTAAGCTACCGAGTTCTCCCCTTAATGGTGCTAGTCTTGTACCCAACCGAGCTGGGTAACAGTCCAACGACAAGAGTGGCAAGGACATGCCCTGGCCACTCCTAGGCGCTCCCACATGCTATTGCGACCTCCAAGCACAAAAATAAAATTAAAAACATCAAAAACAAAAATAAAAAAGTTTTTTTTTAAGATTTAAACATAAAATAAAATAAAAAACCTAAAATTTGTCTAGCCTTAAAACAAGCCCATTATATTTCTTTTTTCATAAAGACAAACATATTTTCACACAAACTCATTCTTGTTTTGCCATTTTTGCATTTTGGAAGATTGATTGTATTTTTGGAAGGAAAAGGATTGAAAAGTGTGAGGAACACATCTAGCTTGCACAAAGGACATCTATTGATCTAAGGTAAGTAGTTTAATGCATTCTTTTAATTTTTTAACAAATTTTTCCAAGAGATTTATAAAGTTTTTCAAGTTTTTTTTTTTAAAAGTTCAATATATTTATGAAAAAAAAAAAAAGTTCTTGAAATGGTAATTAATTGATCTTATTTGATATTAAACAAAGGAGAGGAATACTCCTTATCTAATAAATTACAAGACGATGTTTCTAAAAAGAAACAGTCGTGAACTAAAGAGAACAAAATCAATAAACTGAAAGTTGCTAAAACAAACTAAAGCAAACTAAGTCAATTGAAAGTAAACTAACAACTAACAACTAAGATGACCATTAAATATTACAATAATACTTTAATACCTTCCTATAATGGTCATTCTACTATCTTAAACCAAGTCTACCCATAATCTGTTGGTCTTCTGGCCATGAATGCACCAAAGGCAGACTACTTCTGCTCAGTATGCTCTGCAACATGGGCACTCTGCTGAGACCCTTCCTAGTTGGATTTCTAATCAACCAACCGTTTCCTGCAATGTTTCTTCATATGGCCAATCTTACCATAGTAATGGCATATGAAAGACTTCTTGGAGCTATCCTCTGATTTGCCTTGTCCTTTCAGCTAAGTGGACTTGCCTTTGCCATTGTCTTTGGCAGTGAATGCCTGTTCAACACTGGAAGTGTCACTGCTGCTCCCAAACTGCTTCTTCCACCTATCCTGCTACAAGAGCTTGTTGCACAAGTCATCAACCTTGAGGTCAACATTGGTGGAGGTAATGTTGAGAGTTCCGATGAAGTGCTCATAGGATCGTGGTAAGATTTTCAGCGTGATGACCACCATATCCTCTTCCATCTTGCGACAAATGGCCTGTAGTTGATCATGAATGTCTTTGATCTTCATGAGATGATCCTGCAAAGACATCTTGTCATCCATCATAATGGAAAATAACATATTCTTAAGGAAGAACGCTCTGCCCTTGTCTGAGGTTTCATGAAGATCCTTCAAGTGTTTCTAGATCTTCGTAGCAGTCTTACCAGATGGTATTTCAGGTAGCATTTCATCAATGACTAATAACTTGAGAAGCATAACCGCCTCCCGATTATTTCCATCATACTTGTCCCGATCCTTACTTGCAGTGGTGGGATGAGCTTTTGTACCCAGAACAAGTGAATCCAAGCACCGATACTCGAAGATGGTGAGCATCCTCTACTTCCAAATGTTGTAGTTTTTACCATTGAACCTTTGGCTACTTTCCAACATGATGTTGGTGAAAGATGCCATCCCTTCCATTTTCCAAAGGCATGAAAAACAAGGTAAAAATCTGATTGCAAAAAAAATGATTTTTCAGTCAAACCCTAGGTGATCAGCTGGCACAAATCCGAAATCAATTAGCTATCCCAAATCCCATGATTTTTTAAACAATCCTCAAACAAATAGAGGCTCAAAAACCGACAATTTTGTCCAAAAATCGAAAAAAAAGATGAAGTTCTTCAGCTTCAGCCACAATTTTTTTGAAAAAATCCATCAAAACATTGCCCATGATTTTTGTTGTCAAAAAAATCGTCAAAAAATTGCAGACTTCACCCAAAAACCCTAGGCGACAAAAATAGGGCACAATTTTTTTTTTTTCAAAAAAAAATCTGTAAAAAACATGCAGCTGAAGACCCTTGAAAATTTGTTAGAAAAAATTCTAGAAAAGAAACCTCACGATTTGTAGCTAGGGTAAACTTACGGTTTGCACAAAATACATTCATGAGTTGGAAAAATACTTCACGACCTGATAAAACAAGTCGTGGCAAAAAAAAACCACGATTCTTAATGCCAGACTCAGACGCTAGTTTGCAGAGTTTCAGGTGCAACAGAAGACCAGACGTGGCCACGAAGTCGTGCTTAGAAACAAACTCCAGGGTCGCGTGGGAGGAAAAAATGGTTCACGATGTGTAGAACGGAAAATCGTCCATGAACTTTCAAAAGAAGACACGTTCACGCGTGCACTAGGAAATTCTCACGATTTGAAATGCAAGTCGCGATTTTTGGTGAATAAAATACGCACATTTTTTCTTTTGAAAACCCCCACATATTTTCTTTTGAAAACCCCCACGATTTTTAGGTAATAAATAAACCCTCGCCTTTTAGCTTTGCTCTGCCTACGAATTTTTTTTGAAAAAAAACTTGCCAAAAACCCTTGATATTTGTAGGAAAAAATAATACTATTTTTCTCCACAAAAAAACCAATTTTTTTAAAATGAGCAAAATCTTCTAAAAGTTTTCCCAAATTTTTTTTAGGGGAAACCACGAATTTTTATTGCCCAAAAAATGAGCCAAAAATGAGCCTATGCTCTAATACCATGAAATGGTAATTAATTGATCTTATTTGATATTAAACAAAGGAGAGGAACACTCCTTATATAATAATTTTCAAGATGATGTTTCTTTTTTTCTAAAAAGAAACAGTCATGAACTAAAGAGAACAAAAACAATAAACTAAAAGTTGCTAAAACTAACTAAAGCAAACTAAGTTAACTGAAAGTAAACTAGCAACTAACTAACAACTAAGATGACCATTAAATATTACAATAATACTTTAATAGTTTTGGGATTTTTCAAAATATTTTTTGGGTTTTGTTTTCAACTTTTATTGGTTAATATATATTGAAGGTTTGCATTTTTCATTCATTAAATTTTTTATAACAATTTATTTGGAAGGCCACTAGTTCAAGTTCAATGGGCCTTTAGAGAAATAAACAATTTAAATATGATCAAGCATCTCATCTATGGAAATATGTTACAATGGTCAAACAACTTCCAAGAGGGGGGCTTTTATTTGGAATTGTAATTAATGTGGGGTCCAATTTAAGAGTTCATATGGTCGAGTGAAAGCTCACTTATGTGCTATAAGTGCAAATGGAATTAGAATATGTGTAGGGAAAAACAAGAAGGGGTTGCCAAAAGAACAAATTATGGCATTCACTAGAGAATAAGAAGAAACTAACGCTATGAGTGAGTAAAATTAAAATCTCATCCTTTAGGAAAAAAACATCATTGAAGCCACCTACAAATTCTCCTTCAATAATGGCCTCCCAACATCCTTTCTTGGAGATCCTTCTATCCAAGAAGAAGATCCCTCGTCTTCCTACAAAAGAGACCCATTGGTCAAGGAATTTCAAAATGAAACAAAAGACATTGGAGATGAAAAATTGCTGGTTGCATTTATGCCAATGGTCTTCCTTTCAACTTGGTGAGATTGGTGGAAGTGGTGGCAGCAATTAGTAATGCACCTTCTGGTTACATGGATCTTAGGTATGAAAAGGTGCACACCACCTTATTGGCAACCAATTAGGGATTCATGGATTGAAACATGAGTGTCCATTGTTTTTGATGGATTGAAAGATTGCAAAAATTGACCTTTAATAATTAATAAATGTTATTGCAGTGTCCCCCAAAAGGGCAATGTTTTTGAAAGCAGTTGATTGTGAGGGGCAAATCAGTGATGCAAAATTCATTTCCAAAATCCTCATTGATTCCATAGAGATGGTGGTTCTTGATAATGTTGTCAAAGTCACTATGGGCAATGCGAAAAATTGTAGGGCAACAAGAGCTTTGGTTGAGGAAAGGTACAAGCACATTTTTTGGACACCTTGCATTGAACACTCCCTTAACTTGGTGGTGCAAGTAATTGACACTTAGATAGAGTGGTTAAAAGCTATATACATTGAGGGTGAGGAAATCCAAATATTTGTGACAAACCATAATATGTCACAAGGCATCTTCAAGACTTTTTGAATTTGAAGTTGTTGAAGGTAAACTTAATTTATTCTAAATTTAATGTATGCCATATTTACTCACATTTTAATGTGTTATTAACTTATTTATTACACAGGTTCCTAAGAAGTAAGGCCTGATTTGCATCACACACAATCCTTTTGAGATGACTTGTGAAGGTGCAAGAGGCATTGGGCATGATGGTCATTAGTCACCAATGTGTTGGTCTATGGCAATTGATCATTTTGCGTTTAATATTTTGGTGACTTTGGCAGCTGCATTTTCCCCCCAAATTAATTTACGAGGGAGTGTAGGGGGTAGCGCCCCTCTTGCGGGGTCCAAGGGGGCCAACCCCCGACAAGGGTTTAGGGCAATGCCCTCAGTGGTGTTGACGTGGTTTTTGAGACCGCACCAACACAGAATAAAGTCTCCCAACGGACGCTCTATCCTCTCTTGAACAAAGTATTCAGCATGCTAAGATTGCGAGTAAGGTCATGCTTTCAACTCCAAGGTTCCTTAAGTGCGAATAGGCTCAGTTTGGCTCGATGTGATTTTGCTGGTATGTCAAGGGGACTTACACAATTGTTCGACAGTCAACAGCAGACAACAGACTAAGGGTTTTCGCGTAATTCAAATGATTTGGCAAATGAGCACTAGTTTCCTAAAGCTAACTGGAAATGAACTGAATTTAAAAGGGTGTAGGGCCTAAGAAGTTTATCTTCTATCTAAGGACAGGACGTGGGATCAATCTTGACAGACTTCGACCAGACTCTGCTCCGCCTCACATCGGACAACTTACACAAAGTCGGTGCAATCTTCAAGGGAGTGACAAAAGGTTTTCAAATTATAACTCAACATGTAAGCACCATCAGAACGACGCATACAAACACATGAATCACAATCGAAGTTAAGTTTGTAAAGTTTTCCAGTTGACCACACAAGGCAAACCTGCCGTCAGCAAGCCGCTAGTGGTATGGATGAAATGAAGTTGTCTCAATTAACACCACAAGTCCACAACTAACATCTACTTGCATGATAATGAAAACTATTTTACTTTAAGCTACTTGAAAGATGCTACGTGAATTGGAAGGACGAAGAAGCCTCAACAACTATTCACAACAAAGAAGGATTCACCATCAATGAAAAATTCTTTTATTATGAATGCATACATGACAACTTCTTACAAAGTATCCAAAGGGAAGACTTTCCTTCCTTTTCAATCTACACTACTTTACTTTCTATTCTATGAACTTCTCTCTACTCCTCTAAGCTCTGCTTCTAATCTAATGAATTACAAATGAGGGGGACTCCCCCTTTATATAGCTAGCCAAGTCCCAAAGGACGGCTAGGGTTACAATCAATAGAGTGGCCAGAATCGTGCCACCTCAGCCCTAAACAAGATTTGCCCTAAAAACCGCCACAAAGGAAAGTGGGGTAATAAATGAGCCATAATGTCCATTATTCCTTCTAGAAGATTCCGTTTGTAGATGCGTTCACACTATCCTTGATCTTCTCTCTTGGCGTTGTTCTTTGACTTCTTCCACTTGAGGGTCATTTGAGCTAACACTTAGCCAATTTCTTGCAACTTTTTCTTCCTTCAAGATTGAAACATCATCTTGGATCACTTGAATCATCAACGCTTGGCCTCGACGTTCCTCCTGCAAAACAAGCAAGGAGAAGAGTATTAGAACACTTCACAGTATAAATTCGACTTACCTGATTTTCATGCTTTGATCTCCAAGCGTTCATCGCCAACTTCGTGTTCAAGTTCATGCCTTAGACAAACTTTCAACACATCTGCATCTTCAAGAAATTCATTTCACCTGCTGGAGCTCTGATATCCTCGATTTTATTCATTTCTGGCTCAAGAAAACTATCTTCACGAAGGATTGAAGCAAATTCACCTAGGCAGTTTCTTTCAAATTCATTGTCTGGAGGATTTTACCTTAAAAACACATTTTCTTCACCTTGCCTTAGAAATTTTTTCGAATTTCCCTTAGGAAATTCATCAATCTGGTGCACACTTAAAATCTTCATCCCAGAATCCTCGACAAGCTGTGGAAGACCTTAAAATCAACTCCTCATCGGCAATCTTCGATACCCAGAAGAAAATTTTCTCTGGAATGCTTCGAATCCATGGGTACCCAACGAACGGGTTCATTTAATTTTCTTGAATTTTGAACCTTAGAAAATATTCTTTCAACAATTTTGTTCTCGTTCTTCGATCCCCTCTGAGAATTTTGCTCTGACTCGGAAATTTTTTATCAACCTTGTGGAGCTGACGTTCACTGACTTCATCTCTGGCGGCTCATCTGTGCTTCAAGGAAAAATTCCATCACCTTTCCAGACTTAGGCATTTTTCTAAGGGAGAAAATATTTTGTGCCTTAGAAAATTTTTGAATCACTCTGGAAATAATTTTGCCTTGGAAATTTTCACCTTAAAATTTTGGCTGGTGAGAAAGACATCAACTTCACTTAGAAAATTTTGTTCATAGAGGTGCCTGGCACATTTTATTTTTCTAACCACCACTTCGCATTTTACTTCACACTTGAAAAATATTTTTGAAGCTCCAATGCCTTAGAAAAATTCCCATCACTCATCACTTTACTTTAGGCGCATATCACTTGCCATGGAGAATATTTTTCCAATGCCTAGCAATTTTTATTTCACCACCACACGCCTTAGAAAATTTTCTAACACCTCTAACCTTGAGCGCATACCAAGTAGAGAATTTTGAAATCACGTCTAGCATATTATCTTCGTACTTCACACGCCTTAGGAAATTTTTCTAACACCTTATAACTCCCATCACCCTTGGCGCCTATAGCATGCAAGAGGGAAATTTAAAATCACGCCTAGGAAAGCATCTATCATCCTCCACCTTGAGCGCGCCTAGCATTTACCTCACATTGACCACGCCTTGAGGTATTTTCACCTTATTCACCACCTTCATTCACTTTCTACATCTTAACTTGGGCGCATTTGAGCTAGGGAAGAGGATGACTCTTCAGCTTCCGTTTTTTGTCTTCACATGCTTGTTTTGGGCGCATTTCACCCCTTGAGGAGGACGAATTCCTTTGACTTGTTGACCCTCTTCTAACTTGAGCGCATTTTTGTGTAGGTGGAGGATAAAGAACTTTGACTTGTTGACCCTCTCTTTCCTTGGGCGCATTTTGATGCATGAGAAGGATAGGCGCATTTAGAGGGGTGAGGAGGATATCTTTCATGCCTTAGAAAATTTTTTTTGCTATCAACCTTGAGTTGGGCGCATTTTGCTATAGGAGTAGGATGATTTTTGTTGACTTCTTTGACTTTTATCACCTTTGGGCGCATTTTGGCCTGTGTGAAGGATGAACTCACACTTAGAAATTTTTTCAACCTTCTTGAGCTTCCCTTGGGCGCATTTTGGCCTACCTGCAGGATAAAACTCATTGACTTTTCTTTGACTTCTTGTGCCTTGGGCGCATTTTGCCCCTGGAGAAGGACGAGCTTGACTCTTAGAAAATTTTCATGCCTCCTCACTAGCTGGGCGCATTTTGCCATAGCTGCAGGATTGAAGTTCCAGACTTAGAATTTTTTTTTATCGTTTTCGCCAGTATTTCATGCCCTGCTATTTATAGTAAGTCCTCTGGATTTCACACCTCTGAAGCTCGGAATGGCCTGAAACTTTGCCCACTGCATCCTTATAACCTCATTGTCCTGTCAACACTGCCATTTTTAGTCACCCTGCTATTTTTAGCATGTTTACGAAGGTGGTTTACTAAAAATAGTAACCTCTTGTTTCTGATAGCTCCATGCTCCGATCAACTTGAAATTTTAATGAGGCGCTCCTCACCACGTGACCTGTCTGTCGACACTGACGCATGCACCTGATTTACTATTTTTAGCCAGTTTCTAAATTGACTTACTATAAATAGTAAGTGCTCCGTTTGACTCGAAATTTCACCATAGCTGAAGAACGCGATCGCGATGGTTTACCGGTTTTGAAAATTTTGACTTTTCGCCTATTTTTAGGCTCCGAAGCTGAAAACCTAATTTGCTCTGCATGTGTATCAAATGATTTGTTTGTTTTCGTTTACGTGGCATTCGCGATCGGCTCATGATTACTGGCTGGAAGCGGGGACACACGCGCTAAAATAGGAAGTTCCTAGCGGTGACAATCTTCGTTTGCATGTCACACCATCGCGAAGCTCGAAAAACCCATCGGGAATCACGGACATGCAAAAAACCGACATGCAAACCCTAAAATAGCCTCGGAAGGCTGAATTAGAAAGTGATCGTCTCGTCTTGCATGTTATATCATCGCGAAGGTCTCGAAAAACCCAGAAGGAATATCCAGACATGCAAAGAAAAACTTTGCATCTGAATCGTGAAATTTGTGCCCGAAGCTGACTGCTAAAAATAGTAAGTTGCCTGTTTTCGCTCAAATTTTGCACGCGAATAGTCTGATGTATTCTGAACGCAGTGTGACTGTCGGAATCTCCAAAATGCTGACGAACTGCCTGTAATTTCATACTTACTAAAAATAGTAAGTACCTCAGAATCTGATGAAAATTTGTTGAGAGCGTGCTGGAAACACACTGACAACACTGTTAGATTCAATTTTCAATTTACTTACTTCATTTGACCTCAAACTGACCAGGAAGAATGAAACCCTAATTTTCGGACTTGGTTAATTTCATGTTTTAAGCTCAAAGGCGGAGAAATCCCGGAAAGCAGACCATAGAAAAGAGACAGACGGAGAGAGAGAGACCAAGAACCAAAGCCAAAAGACCAGAATGGAGCAAAAATTAGGGGTCCCCATCTTGAATGGGGCGATGTGTGAAAAAAGGTCACAACAAGTGGGAGCTACTGGGGGCAATGCCCTCGAAGCAAAAATTGCTGATTTTTAATAAAGGAGTTTTGTTAATAATTTCAATTGAAAAGTTGTTTTCTAATTGCCAAATACGGGCTGTTTTCTTGATTGGCTGCAAATGTGAAAGGCCAAGGGTCTTGGGCGTGAGTGTGTGAAAGAACACATAGCAACAGGTTATGCTACGGATTGAAGGTGAATGTGAATGAGTACATAGCAGCTGATTGTGTTGCGGGTGAATGTAAAAATGAAGAGTTTTGTAACTCTGTAATTGCTAGATAATAAAATCATAGTGGATGGTTATTTTTGTGGATGTATCGACATTGGGTGAACCACGTTAAATTCTATGTTTTTGTGTAGTCATTTTTCATTTCTATTATCTGCATTATAATTGATGTTTTCTAAATTGCTTGGGGCCTGTCGGTAAATCCTAACACAAAGGGGTATTTGGAAGCAATCAAATTTAGAGAGGACCCAAAAGGTCAAGTCATTGATCCTAGATGATGATTGGTGGACTCATGTGGACACTGTCTTGAGTTTCACCAAGCCTCTCATTAGTATGATTAGGTTTGTTGATACAAATTGGCCATGTTTGGGGGGAATTTATGATGGCATTAACTCCTCCATAGAAAAAATAAAGGTCAATACAAGGATAATAACCTCAAAGAAACATTTTTTTGAGGTGTGGAAAAAATCATTCATCATTGTTACAAGATGAATACACCATTGTATCTCCTTATGCATTATCTCCCAAATATTATAACACATAGATACTTTCTTTGCCATGGAGAATTGCACCATATAGAGATAATGAAGTACATACTCCTTTATCCACTAAGTGAAACATAACTGGTTGACTGCAAAAAAAGAAGAAGACTTGGTTTATATCTATTCCAACTTGCATCTCCTATCACATAAGGAAGATGACTACAAGGAAGGGGCAACGAAGAATTGGGATATAGCCCTTGAGTGTACCAACTTGGATGCATCTATTGTAGAGCTTGCTAGAGTCAATGTAGATTATGACGAGGCTCTTACACATGATGTAACTAGTGGGAGTGGCACTCCATTATCTTGTGATTCAAACTTCAAATGATATTGAACCAAGCGATGACCTCAATCTACATGCTTTTCATGAAGATTGAAGACCAAGATACAAATTTTTGATTGTATTATTTTCATATTTTGTAATCGGAATGATTTTCATCTGAATCATCTTGGACATATATTATATGACATAATATTGAAATTTTAAACTATCAATTAAGAACTATTTTTATCTCTCATTGATCAACAATGAAGTATCATACTATCAAAGATTCAAATGTCATTATTTATTATTTGCAATTTTCTATATTTTAAAACTTTTTTTCATATATATACGTAGTCGTACCATACCCAAAGTTTTTTTTTTTTTGTCACAACGACATACCAGAACCTCAATCCTATAATCGACCCCGTACTATAACTAACAACTTAGCTTTTTAACATGGTTTTCAATTTGTAAATTTGTTTTCTTGTATTTTCATGCATTTAATTCAATAAATGTTCAATGAATTCAAAATGTGTTTCATATCATAGATGCCTTGTTGATGGTGAGGCATTTTGCATGGTCAACCTAAACACATCTGTGTTTCCGATAATTTAACATCCATCATGTACATTGGGTTGAAGTTGTTAAAGGTATGCTCTATTCCAGTCTTGCACAATTCATACCTTCCAATCTAGTAGTAGATGTTAAGAGTTTTTTCCTTACGGCTCTTAATTCAATTGTTGATAGTGTAGCCTCTAGGTTGGGGTCTCCTCTCATTGGAAAGTCTTTAGGAGCTTGGTCAAACATTGATGTTTTTAGGAAATGGGCTTTGAGAAAATGGAAAATATGTAGCCATATTGAAATCTGTAATGTCCCCTTCTCATCAGTGATCAGCCTATTCCGGAGACCCGTAGGCTTGATTGAGGTGAAATCAGGGTTTCCTTGCTTGGAGGTTTGTGGCATTTCTAGGTGTTTACTATTTTTAGTAAATACTAATTTTGGCAGTGGTTCAGTTGTCAGTCCTTCAGTTCTTCATTTCAATTGGAGCAGTGTTTGGGTTTGATTATTGGTTTTTTCAAAGCAACATTTTGGTGAAATTTTTCAATAAAGGTATTAATGTTATATTTTTCAGTTGACCCCTTGGTCTAGCCAAAATAACTTTAAGTTGTTCTAAAAGGTGGTCATTGAGGGGGTCGACTTCATTAAGGTGAAAAATGAATATTTAATGAAGTTTTTTGTAGCCTTGAGTGGGACGCCACCTTTGAGGGAATTAATTACTTTTTGAAAATTTGAAAAGTTCAAATGTGGCTTTTGGTGTACCTTGAGGGGAATTTGAAGAGTCATCTCTTTTTCTTTAAAAGAGAAGTTTGCTCCAACATTTGGCATCCATGAACTTATGCTATTGTTATGCTGTCGAAATGACACTGTGATTTCAGCTTCGAGGAATGCTTACCTCCTAGCCTCTTGTCCAATTTCGTGTTTGAGAGATAACACCTAGTTGGCTATTTTGCTGCTTCTCAAATCAGACTAGCAGATTGAGCTTCACAGTTGATGCATTTTTGGAGTTTTTTACAGTTTTGGTGTTGCTGGTTCATCTACAGCTGAAAGTGAATTTTGTATACAGCTCTTTGAATAAATTTATTTTGCTTGTGGGTACTTTACCAATCTTTCTCCATACCCAAGGCAACCCTTTGGCTGCAATCTTAGGATTTAAGGTGAAGTTGCTGATTTTATCTAAGAAAATTGCCCTTCAAGAGGGCTGTACCATGCTTCTTGTGCTTTGGAATTCGTGCTAAATGTTTGAGGACCTTTTGATGCCGAGATTTCATTGCATTTGAGGCACCAATTTCCTAGGAAGCTATTGCATTCAGTTTTAGCCAATTTGGAGGTAAATTGAAGGAGCTATGATTATTTCATTGAATTCACAGTTGCTGGTTATTCAATTTCAGTTTGCTGATTATTATTATCAGACTTCTAGAAGCTCAGATTTTGATTTATGTTCAACATTTTGAGAGATAATTAATTATGTGGGATCATCCAATATTTATGTGCTTTGAAGCTATTGTAATTCTCATGTAATTTGTAGCTCTTTTTCACATTGTAAGACTGTAAACAGTAGTACTGTTCCAGTCCTTTATTGCTGCAATTATTTCTTTAATTATACATTAAGCATCCCTGGATGGTTTACCCCCAGTGTGGAGAATGAATGTTTAATCCTTCTTTGTACCCACTGTCAAGTGGTGAATTCCCACTCTTTAGTGGATGCCCGCCATAGCGGATGAATTAGTTAGTTTGAAAAATTCCATGGCTAGTTATCTGCTTAAGTTTATTTCATTTTGTAATAAGTACTCCGCCATATGTTAGCACCTCGCCTTCAAAAGGATCTTGTGTGCACATTCTTGGCATTGAGTTTTATTTTATGCTTCCAATTGTAATCAATTTTAGTTGTTGAGTTATTTTAGATCCTAGGGATCCTTTGACCATATGCCCACCCCTCTTCCTTCAATGGTTTTAGGGCCCATTCTTGGTTAGAGTTACATTTTCACGTCGTTTTGGTTTTGGAGCTAACCATAACGGGTGCGTGTTGCAATTGTAATTGATATTGAAAATCAAGAAAAAATTGGGTTGGCATCTTATAAAATCTTAGTGATTAGAAATTCTTTTTTATCTCCTTGTTGAACCATGAAGATTGTATTTGGGTACTCTTGGTGAAGAGCACTCAGATATTGAGAGGGGAGGTGAATTAGTATAACAATCTTTTACTTTCCAAAACTTAATCAACCATAGTAGTAATACTTCAAAACTAAATCATCCACAACAATAACATACATGCAAGATTGAGCAATTAATAACACAAGACGAACACACGATTTACACGGAAACCCTTGCGGGAGAAAACCACGGAAAAATATTGCTTATATAGATCTTCTTGTAGGCACCAACCTACTTCTTTTACAAATCTTCTCACCAACCCACTAGAGACACCAATCCCCACCATTGAGCACCAACTCAGCAAGAGACACAAATCTCTTGTAATGAGAGTCACCAACCTCCCAATCTCCTTGGTTAGGAGGCACCAACCTCTAAATGAACAATACGATAATTGTTTGAAACTTCTTCTTGGGTCGGCTCTAATTCACCTTCATAAATCTGCTCATTACTCTATCAAAATCTGCCTTTAGAATCGTCAAAAATCCTTTATAAATTCTGCCATAAAACTCTAATAAATCTGCTCATATATCTCTCATAATTTTGCTCATATGTCTTCAAAATTCTGCACTTATATGCCTTTTAAGGCTGCTCCTTATACACATGATATTCAATGAATTGCTTTCCTTCAAATGATCTCCACAATCTCTTTAAATATTTTTACCAAGAGAGGCGACTTTTCGAAGCAACACATACATTACAAAGGATGCAACGCCTCCTTTTAAATGCACCCTTTCATTTCTACCTTGGGTGCTTCAATAGGGATCGACCCTTATATTTAATTATATTTATTTTTATTATATTTTTTATTTTCAAAAATAAACCCCCAAAAATGAGGCACACATGTTGAGAGGGTTGGCTCTCTTCATAAAAATTAATTTGCAATTTTTATTTATTTTAATGAGGGCGCCTAGAGTCTAAGGGTCAGCCCTTAGCAACAATATATTTTATTTTATTTTCTTGCACCTCCAATCTTGGTCTTCGAATGCCTTTGACATCAATGACAACAATTTCCAACACTTGGATGTCTATGGTTTTTGGGTAAGTCAAGGCTTTTCCTTAAAAAATGGAAACCAGGTTTTGATCTTGCAAAGGAATGCATCAACAAGGTCCCTATCTAGGTTAGACTTCCAAGCTTATTGTTCAAATATTGGGAGGATGTAGTTTCAAAGGGTATTGCTAACTCTCTTGGTCACCTCATAGCTATTGATGCGGTGTCAATTCCATGAAATGTCCGTTGTTTGCCAAATTTTGTGTAAATGCGGATATGGACATGGTACTTTATTCTATTACATCGTCTTCTAAATTTAGTGAATAGGTGCAACATATTGTTTATGAGGATTCTACAATTATGTGCCAAAAAATGCTACAAAGCTGGCCTCTCTACTACTATTTGCTTGAACAATAGGATGAAATGAAACTCCAAGAGGAAAAGAAAAAGAAAAAGAAATCTTAGCCTTTTTTAGCCTTTGGAAATGTTGCCCTTGGTGAGAGGCAATGAGGAGGGTGGCCCTTCTATAGATATGATTATCTCTGGCAAAAATAATGTTGGCTTTGATGGGAGGGGGTTGGAGAAAGCTAGTGGCGAGCCAAAAATTGTTAATGAGGACTTGGTTGGTGCTATGCATTTTCCAGCCTCACCTTCCACTATTGAGGATAAAAGGAAGAAGCATTTTGATGAGAGGTTAACAAGAAGGCCTATGAATTTTAATGATTTAGGATCAGCAATAAAAAAGGGGAGTGCAGTTAGTAAAGAAATTTGCCTCAATAATTTTGTGTTTAGGGCTGTTGGTATTCAGAGCTCTTTAGAACACACTGTCTTCAAACCGCCTTGATTCGGTTGTTTTTTGGTGATTTCTAGTTGTTTATAGTTCCTTTTGGGAGGTCTTGCAATTGTTGCTGCTAGTTTACAGCCTTAGTGTTGTTTGATCCTTGTCGTTGTCTCTTTGTTGGGTCCTAGGCATTATTGTTGTATATGTATACGTTTTGGCCTTTGTATAAGGGTTGGAATCCTTTCAAAATTGCTTTTTAACCTTTAATAAAAAAATATGATTATAATTATAACAAACTATTCTCAAATTTATAATTACATATTTTAAGTTTTTAATTTTTAATTTTAGTTATATGTATATGGCATTGCTAAGTACCCATATCGTACTTTTTAAAAATGACATAGCAATATTTATATCCATCTCTGGTACCAGTACCACCATCACTCTTTTAGCAACTATTCCAAAATGTATTATCAAATTATAAATTGTCATCATAGTTTACAAATTGCTGGAAAGGAACTTGGTCTTTATAACAAACATCCATTTGTCAAAACATTTATTAATGTGACTGGTTCAGAGATTATTTCCATTAAGTGTGGCTTGTCCTTGAGGTGGCAAGGAAAGATGTTTGATGTTTTAGCTGCCTTAGTGCATATTAATGGCATTTCCTATTGATTTTGACTATGTTACTGATTTGCTTGGAAAAGGCCCTAGATATGATACGATTCATACCAAGTACGAAATTCGGATACGATACGGGCTGGATTCGACCAGGATACATTATTGAGCCTGCGAATTCAATCTGGATTCGCTGGTTGCCTGCGGATTCGACCAGGATACAACGGAAAGAATCCAAGGCGAATCTGCGACGAATCCAGGCGTGAAAACACCCAGTCCGTGGAATAAAGTGTTTTTTTAGCATTTTTTTGACCGAATGTTGACTTCTAAATATTTTAATATTTATTGCAACCCTAATTTCGACCTCCAAACACACTAAATAGGTAAAAACAATCTCATTTAACAATTTGAGAATAAAAAACAAGTTTTTTTGCCTCCATTGTTGAACTTGCTCTCTTGCTGCACAAGCTTGAATAGACTTGAAGGCTGATTGTTGGTTGTTCAAAGTTGATTGTTGTGCTATCCCTAAGCACTTGCAAGTGTCCGTTCATTGCCAAGAAGATCGTAGAGCAAGATTTGTTCAAAAGAGGTAGGTTTCTTTGAAGTTTTTTGATTTTTTTCTTACATTTTTTTTAACAAATGAACTATTTTGTTTTGTTTTTATTGTTTTGTTGATTGTTCTCATTCTTTTAAGTTTTTTAGTTTCAAATTTCAATACCAAAATTATTTCAATCTGTTGTGCCTTAGGTATTACAATGGCATTTGCTTCTAACTCAGGCCAATCTCGTTTCAAAATAAATGTAACCTCTCCCCTTTGGAAATATGTAGAAATGGTTCAACAATGTCCAGGTGGTGGAGTATTTATTTGGATTTGTAGTCATTGCAAAGTTCGATATACGAGCTCATACAGTCGAGTGAAAGCCCACTTGTGTAGGATCTTTGATACTGGCATTAAGCCTTGTCCAGGATCTCTAGAAGGTGATGGCAAAGGCCTTCCAGATGACATAGTGCTGAAATATATTGTTGAGCAAGAAAAAGCAGAGCAAAAAGCTGTTAGTCTTAAAACAAGCCATCCTTTGAGGAAAGGGTCTCGATCCATGAAACCCCCTACACCACATACTCATCTTCCACCTACAGAAAGCCATCCATTTTTGAACATCCCTCAAGAGCAAACCGTGCCCTCATCAAATAAAAGATCTAAGGGACCGTTGGAAGCTTCATTTCAAAATGAGGCAAGAGAGATTGCTGATCAAGACATAGCAAGATGTGTCTATGCCAATGGATTGGCATTCAACGTTGTTCGTTCACCATATTGGCAAAAAATGGTGAAATCTATTAATGAGGCTCCAAAGGGGTATAAGGGCCCAGGTTTTGAGAAGGTGCATTGCACCTTATTGGAGAAAGAGGTGAAACATGTAGCAGACTCTTTGAAGCCCATAAGGGATTCATGGATCGAAACAGGGGTGACCATCGTTTCTAATGGATGGAAAGATGCAAAAAATCGCCCATTGATCAATGTTATTGCCGTGTCCCCTAAAGGGGCAATGTTTTTGAGAGCAATGGATTGTGAGGGACAGGTGAAAGATGGTCCATATATTGCTAACATCCTTTGCTAAGCTATTGAAGAAGTGGGGCATCAAAATGTTGTGCAAGTTGTAACCAACAATGCCAAAAATTGTAGGGCTGCTGGGTTGTTGGTTGAGGAGAAGTATCCACACATTTTTTGGACACCTTGTGCTATCCACTCCCTCAATCTAATGCTACAAAAGATTGGATCCAAAATTGAGTGGATCAAACAGGTGTATGCTGAGGGCGAAGACATCCAAATGTTTATCACCAACCACCATATGACAAAGGAATATTTAGACAATTCTCAAAATTGGAATTGTTGAAGGTAAGTTAATTCTCAATATTTTTAAATTTTTTAGTTTTCTTTTAATTTTAAATTTTGATTTTGTAAATTTAAATTACATTTTAATTTTTATTTTGATTTCCAAACAGGTTGCAGAGACCCGTTTTGCCTCCAACACAATTGTGTTGAGATGACTTATAAAGGTTCGTGAGGCACTCTGTGCCATGGTAATCAGCCCTAATTGGGCCATATGGAGGCAATCTAGCAGTGAAAGGGCAAATAGGGTCAGGCAAAGGATCCTAGATTAGTGTTGGTGGGATCGTGTTGAGTACCTGGTCAATTTCACTGAGCCTATACTGAGCATGATCCGTTACACAGACATGGATAGACCTTGTTTGGGAGAAGTATATGATGGTATCGATTCAATGATTGAGAAGATGAAAACCATCATCAATGCAAAAGAGGAAGATCCTGAAGAAAAGTTCTTCAAAGAGCTACAGGAAATCATGGTTGATATATGGAACAAAATGACCACTCCATTGCATCTTCTTGCTTTTTCATTGAGTCCCAAATATTATAGTCCTGAGATTCTTTCTGCTTCATCAAGAGTTGCTCCATATAGGGATGTTGAAGTGGCTCAAGGGTACAAGGCAGCACTTCAGAGACTCTTCACTGATCGTGACCAACGTGATTGAGTGAGGGTTGAGTTCATGGCTTTTGCATGCTCCGGTAGTGTTGATCAAAATCTTGATGCTCTTCGAGACAAGTACAGGGTGGATGCTCATAGTTGGTGGTACTTCCAACTATTTAATAATTTTGTTTAGTTAAATTTTGTAACTCTTAACTATTTAATTTGGTCTTAATAGGTTGCTAGTTCATCTTCTTTTGAGAGGAATTGGAGCACATACTCCTTCATCCACTCAATAAAACGCAATAGGCTGCATTCAAAAAAGGCAGAGGACTTGGTGTATGTGCATTCAAACTTGTGCCTCCTTACACACAAGCAAAGTTCCTACAAAGAAGGAGACACGAGGAGGTGGGATATTGAGCTAGAGCAGCTTGACTTGGATGCTTCCACAAGTCACTTAGCTGCATTTGATATTGATGATGACTATGAGCCTGAAGCAGCTACTGATCATGAGAGTGGTAGTGTCAGTGCTACTGCTAGTGGCAGTGCTTGTGCGAGTGCCACTAATGCTATTTGTGGTTCTACACAAAATGTAGCATCTAATGATGCTAGTTTGTTTGATGACCCATATGATTCAGATTGATCAATAATCAATAATGGCTGATTGTAAACGTTTGACATTTTATGTTTGAACTTCAATTTATAATTTTATATCATGGCATTCGAGTAATCACTAATATTTTAATATTTGACTTAGTGACTATGAAAGTGGTGATGTATTTTTGCTATGTTATTAGACTATTAATATGGTGGTGTATTCTGAACTTAATTACTGCTGCAAATATGTATATATTTCTGATTTTTATATGTTTTTTGTATTGCCGTACCCAATCTGTACCCAACCCCAAATTTTTTTTTGCCGAATCCCGTACCGGATTCTCGTACCCGTACCCGAATCCAAAAACGAATCGGTAACTTAGGATTTTGAGTTTGCTTAGTCCATTTTCAATTAGGCAGAAAATCACAACTTGTGTTGCAGTATGTTTCCTATAAATTATTTATCTTGTTCTATGCCATTTCATACTAACAGAACTTCACATCGTCTATTCTCCTGCTGCTTTCCCAGTCAAAATGACACAAATGTTGCTATCATGGCTTATGTCACATGTTATGCTTTCTGAATCAAACACAACTCAAACTATTTTGTCATGTTTTATAAATAATCATTCTTTGTTGATAAAGAATCAACTAACTGTTTCCAAATGATCGGCAGAAAGTTGAAAAACGAGTGCAGCCTTTAGCAGATTTGCGAGAACTTGCTTCTGCTGAAAGTGTGGATTCTTTTACCCTTGTCTACTCCAGCATACTCCAGAATCACCCTGATTGCCCGGTATGTATCGCATTTTCTGCTGGCATCTAAGAGAATACATAGAGATTGTCAAGTAGCTGTCTTGTTTTGGTTTTGTAAGAGAACCAAATATGTTGTCTTAGGAAAGAGTCATCTATTTGGTCATATTTTTCATATTTATAAACTTAAACGAAATCTTGATTATATTGTGCATGTCTCCTCTTTAAAATTGGGATTTTTATTATTTTCATTTCTCATATCAAAAAATTTATGGAAATAATATTTACTTGTTCTCTTAATTGTAGCCTGAGGTTGTCGAAAAAATTGTTGCCTTGCGAGAAGGAATACCAAGGAAAGATGCCCGTGAGGTATCCCTATTGATCTGTCTGAATTGTCTTACTTTCATTGGTCAGACTTACACTTTCTTATTGTTGTGTTACATTGATCACTTCTGCACAAACTGGAAAATCACCTGCAGGTACTACAAGAATGCAAGGAAATATATAACAATTCTCTCACTAGTGGCGATATGACAAAGCCCGGGTTCCTCTTTACAAGATTAACTTGTCTTCCAAAGGCAAGTCTTCGAAAGAAGCTTTAGTTCCCACAATTTGTAAGGTATACAGAATCTATAAAAGCTGTCGAAGAATTCATTTTGATGATGACTTTGGAGCCAAGTATAAATGGGTTCACTTATAAGAACTAATCAGCATTTGTTGGTATGGAACTGAGCTGTATAGATAAGTTGCCCCTACCTTGCAAGCAGGGGCTTCAAAGGCGTGCTTCAATTTTCTGCTTATTTCAAGGCAGATTTGCAGGCAACTTCCCATATATGTATTTTAGTTTCGGCCACTTTTATTTCGTTTAGGGATGAAACAGTTTTGATTTCATTTCTTATTAGATTTTGGTTTCGATACAGCTATGAAGGCTGCTCATGTCTAAACACTTTTTCTAAATTAATATTTAATATTATGTTTTTTAATCCAAAAAATACAGTTTTCTTTTCACTGCATAAATAGGAGGTTGCAAGAACATACACTTTCAAAGTCATTGTATGAAACAATAAGTTTGAATAGTATGTGCAGTACTTATTAATCTCCCTATCTTCTGGCTAACTTACAGTCTTTTTGGGTTTCACTAGTTGTCAACATACACTATTTTTATGATGACGAAACCATAAAGAACAGAACACTGTTGAATATGTCCCTGGAGTGCCAACAATCTAAGCAATTTGGCTGTGTGGCATGTTTGTTGGGAAATAGTGCATAACATAGATTAATAATGATTACATAATAAATAATAAATTAACATATTATTGTTCATTTATTAATAGGTGTTAGTTGTTAGTTAGTTGTTGGGTAATTAGAAGTTACAATGCTTTATAAAGCCATTGCAATGTAGTCATTTAAGGTTTTGAAGATAATTGATGAATTGTGTGTTGAGCTTTGTGCTCTTTGTTTCCCATTTTCAATATGGTATCAGAGTAGGTGTCTTGTCAGACCTCTTTGTTTGCCTTTCATTCTTTCGTCTTTTCCCCAAAGTGGTGCCTACAACGGGCAAGCAATGCAGATCACGTGCAACAGCCATTGATGTCTGTCCACCATTCTTGCATTTTGTCAACAAAGGTGCAGCGTGGATCATGTGCAAATCTATGACATTCATCATTCATTTGCATTTCTTCTCTTTGCATCTTGTTCAACCCTTCCATTGTTTTTCCTTTATTTTGGGTTTCACTAGTTATCAACATACACTATTTTTTATGATGACCAAACCATAAAGAACATAACACTGCTGAATATGTCTGTGGAGTGCGAACATTCTAAGCAATTTGGCTGTGGCATGTTTGTCGGGAAATAGTGCTTAACATACATTAATAATGGTTAGATAATATTAAATTAACATAATATTGTTAATTTATTAATAGGTGTCATTTAGAAGGTACTATAAAGCCATTGCAATGTAATCATTTAAGGTGTTGAAGATGAATGATTTAATTGTGTTGAGCCTTGTGCTCTTTGTTTCCCATTTTCAATAATGTTAGTTGCAACAAGCCTCAGCATTATGTTCCTCTCAAACACAACTTGGAGAACTAAATTATAGATGATTGCATGCATCTCAGTAATGCCATGTTATGTGCCTTGCACAATCCATGCTTAATATTAACATCATTAGAACATGCATTGGATAGTATTCCATGGGACTGCTATTATCAAAAGTACGAGAATATGCAGGAGAACCAATTTACAATTAAGGTTTGGATTTCATAGAGCATCACCTAGTTGTGTTGGTTGATGTTATCATTCTTATTTATTATATAATGTCAAACGTATAACATAAATTACCCATTCCATTGAGTAGTGGCTACAAAGAAGGCATTTTTGGGCACCAAGTGAAGCTACTAACTACTAACTGATCATCCCTTAGCCAAGGTTGGAATTCCCTTCTATAACATTTCATTTTGTGGATCAAAGCATCACATGGTGAGAGTAAGGGAACTTCATTTTATAAACATTGTTTGTGTTAATACAAAGTAAATGGATCAGTAAGATTCATGACATTATGAGTCCTGTTCTGTTAAAGCTAATAGAATTCTTCATTCCATTGAATAATGGCTATAGAAAAGACATTTTTAAGCTCCAAGTGAGGCTACTATCTTAAAACACATTTTTGAGCTCCAAGGTTACCATGTTATCATTTCTTTAGCCATGGGTAGAGTTTAATGACTTTTTTTAAGGCTTTGCTTGTATCGTCAAAATCAACACATGTTGCAAGAAGGGTAACTTATTAATATCGAAGGCATTATGAGTTGTATTGTAGGGTTATTTTTTTATCTCCTGTTCTAGTACTAATTAGAATGGAACTCCGACCACTAAAGATTGTTGATTTGCCACTATCAGTGGAACACATCCAAATATATGGCTTCCTAACAATTGGTCACTTATTGAGCAAACTTGTCAAGATGATGGTTTAAGTTATATAAGGTGATGGATTATGAAAAGTTTTAGTAGGAAAATATTTATGTTATAACTGCAGATTTTGAAGTGTGTTTACTTGCACAGTGTTTTCCATCTAAATGTAGAACTGAAATGTTCATAGTGATAAGCTTCTCACTTTGGGTGTATGAGATCCCAAAGCTTGATTCTCAGAATGCTCCACTTTGCATTACATGGTGATTTCTATATATGCATGCTAATATCAATTTGAGTATCAACCCAATGGGAGAGAAATCAACATGCTTGAATATGATCTCTAGATGTTATATAATAAGCAATTTACCTTTCCTTTAATATTTGTACTTAGGGTGTTGATTTAGTTGAAGTTGCAGCTTCATCAAGATGTGAAACCCAAAATATGAATGGCATGGATAAATGAATACCATGGTGTACTTTTATAAGGGGGATCTTAGCTTGGCCATGATTCAATATTGGTTGATACACTTAACTTGTATGCATCAGTTGAGTGATTCTTAATTTCCTATAAAGCTCATTTAATTGTTGTTTGGTTGTGGACTCCCAAATTGTTGTTTGCATGTTTATAGCTAATATGCATGTTGTATAGGGGCAGTGGGCCTAGCTCGATTAGCTAAAGCATCCTGTTGCAGGCAATAGGTCATGAGGTCTAGTCCCCCCACTGTCCTCGTGGTACCAGAGGGTGTGTCACGCCGTCACCGATCACGTGAAAAAAGTTTACCAAGCGCACTACAGTTTATAGGGGGACGGATGCCCGACTGATTCTTGCAGTCTAAAATAAATAAATAAATAAAAAATATGCATGTTGTATTAGGCATGTTGATCCATAGTAAAGATAAAGTAGAATCCAAGTTGATGTGGTTATCAACATATGGCCAAAAAAACTTAAAATGCCAAATGCATGCATATACGACATCATAAGCAAACAAGCTCACAACATCATTTTGAAGGCTTACAATTAAAAGTATATTGCAAGCATAACCATTCATTAAATTATTAGGCATTAAAACAAAACCAAACCTTCATGATAGACATTCCTATCAAGTGGAGATAATGAGTATATTTGCTATCCAAGATTCATAGATGCTTATTAATTTACATGAGATCATGGAATAGACTTACTTGAGTTGCAAAGACCAGAGACCATAAAAGATAAGATGTCCAAAACTTTATTGATTTTGTTGAGTGTTGATAAGTTTAAATTCCTTATCTTTTTTTGAAAATCTCGTTAATGTGTTAAATTAATGACCAAAGCCCTTGTCATGTAGTGTGCATTGATGAACACTTTAAATACAACACTTACATTTTAATTTCTTGACACCTTCTGGTTGTGACACCTAAGATAAGGGGTTTTGAAACTACAATAACAAGGAATGTATAACACTTTTGACATGCTTCCTCAAACTCAAATAATCATCCATTGCTAAAGTTCAATATAAAATAATCATTTTAGTGGTGGAGATAGAAAAGCAACTACATATTTTTTATTCTTGGGAAAATTCTTACAAAGAATTTTGGATGGCCATTATCCCATGAGAACTCCATGGGTGAAGGTATTTATTTTATTGTCACAAATAGTTTTAGTTATTATCAATATTACCAAGAGTTATATAATGAGAATGGATAGATGGATATATGAGTTTAAGTTTTATGCATAAATAGCTTGAATTGAATGGTAAATCAACACATCTCAAGAATGGCTAAAGTGAGTACAAAACTAGTGGGGAAGAGCATGAAGTACACTCTTCCCCTCTATATTCCCCCCACTATAATATGCTTGTGAGTATACATTTATAATGCGTGTTAAAGTAATGTGAAATAATTAGTAATAAGAATGTCTAAAAAGGATACAATTTTTCAAATTGATATGATTTGTGATGTGATATTATTTTCCTCGTGAACTTTGTGAGGTTGCCTCTCTAAACATATACACATGCACAAAAAATATTAGAAGCAAATGTTTCATAAACATAAATGTAAAAATCATTGTAATAATTTATTATTGCATGTAATTCTATGTCAATTATTAAAGAAAAAACATCTACAAATGATAAAAGGAGGGTTGATAGAGTTGCAACCAACTTGACACCTCATGATCTATGGAAAGAGTGTGAAAGTAAAATGCATCATGTTGTTAAGGACTAGTAACTAAGTTTCCCCCCTCAATCTATACATAAATGAATCGAAAAAGACCTCACTAATGATAGCATCCAAATCTAGGGAACCCTGAGGTACTTCGAATGGGCAATCTAAAGAGCACAAAAATATATTGAGGGGGAGGGGGAGGTGGGGGGGGAGGTGGGGTGGGTTTGGGCGGTTGAATCAATATATTAACAAATTTTTACCCTCTCAACTCTTATCAACTTTAAACTCCTAAATGGAGACATGGATATATGGATTCAAATCTCTTTCACAACTTGTTTGCAACACTAATTAGAATTGGATTAATTGTAATTTATATTTGTATTCAACTATGTAATATCTTGTATTTCTAATACTCTTGGAGGTTTGCATGAACCATATAGCTTCAAATTCTATATAACCTAGTTTACTAGGTGTTGCCTTGATTTTGGTTTGTAGTACCCATTACATTTCAAAATCCCATATCACTCGAATTCCTTTATTATGGTTCTAGGTCTTTAGGCTTGTCCATATTGATTCTTTACACCACTCGAATTCCTAAAATTTCCCCATACTTAACTATTTTGCTTAAAGTCAGCGTTTTGAAGTAGTTTTAGAACTATTGTTGGGTCCCGACAAGGTTCTCATTACCATGTCGGGCTCCGATGGGGTTCTCACAACCCACTCTTGTTCCGACAAAACTTAAGTTTCCTCAAGTGGTGACATTTAAGTTGGTTTCTAAAACTCTTTCAGAGATCGCTAGGGTTTTCAAAACCTTTAGAACTCCCAAAGAGTCCATCTTCAAAGATAAAATGATCAAAAGAAAGGAAAAAGTGGTATTTCTTCTTGGTTTCGAAACCATTGTTGGGAGTCGACACCAAATTATTAACTTAATATTTTTTGGCCAAAGAAAAAGATGAAAGACATTCTTCAAAAGTTCCAAGGAATTTTTGCAAGTTGTGACAACTCTTTCAGAACCTGGTGAGGTTCTCACAACCCTGTCAGCATTCAACACAAAACTCATAACTTTTCATCTCCCAAAAGTTAACAAAAGGAGAAATGAGGAAATAAGGAAATGAAAGGAAGGCATGTGGTAAGGAAACAAATAATGTAACATAGCGGGAGTCGATTGAGGTTTCAAAACCTTTGTCGGACTTTGATAAGGTATTGAAAACCTAGCAAAGTCTCGACTCTCTTTCTAAAATGTGGGTTTGAAAGTTGGCACCAATTAAAAGATGAATGCCCTGCATTAATTATTGTCAAAGCCGAGGTAGGGGAATTTAATGTCAAGATATAAAAAAGGAAAAACACCCAATTCGAATCATTCTAAGCATTTGCAAACAAGAAATTGTGGTTTTTCAGAGCAAAAGAGTGAAATTGATAGAGAATTTGGTGATGACAAGGACAAAATCTTCCCTTAGAGCAGCTTCCAAAAGCTATAAATTTGGTATGTACACACTCCCAACACTCCCATTACTTTGCTAACTCTTTCCATTGTTTATTTCGAGCAATTTACAAACAATTCACATAGCTCAAGTCGGGCACCCTAGGTGGCATTCTATCAAAACTTTCCAAAATTAAAAGGCACGAGTTAGAGCTGGGATTGGTAAAAATGAAGTATAAATATTTAGGATATGGGCATTTGTCTGGTTTGGAAAGTACATTGTCAAAGATAGGTGACAC
>VDFB02281520.1:0-31729 GCA_007258455.2 Sequoia sempervirens
CTCTCTAGTTGTCTAGTTTTAGTGCCTGATAGTAGTTGTTAGTTTTAATTTTGGGCTGGTGCCACTCAGGTCTCAAATACTTGCCCACACTTATTACATTCATCTGGGTTCAAAACCTGATCCCTAGGGGAGAAAAGTTCTGAACACCAAAGTTGACCACCCCTAGCGTGTGGAAAAGCAATGGTCACATCTAGTCGGCATGTGACCCAGCCAACCAAATGAAAAGGGGAGATACCACTCAAAAATAATTTCCCCACCAGCATACAGTAAAAGGTCAATGCTGTCACCTCTGTGTACCCTGCCAAAGGATCTGCCCAAACCAAATAAGCATAATGGTATTCTTCAAGATAATTGGAATATTCAATATCAGCGATATAGCTGATATAGCTAACAAGTGCCATTCCTTAAAAAAACTTTTTGATTTCCAAGGAGTCTGAATACTTCATGTCCTACCTTTCACTAAGTTGTACATTTCCAGAGCATGAATGGCTTTGTATTGGCATGTATTCCCTGCCATCTATACTGGACATGCAAGAAAATTGTCACTGTTGTAGATCTTTAAAGGTTCTCCTCAGTTGCAGATATGATCTTCCATTTGATTTTGCTAGAAATTCTCCAGATAAAGAAAGCTTCTGCCATTGGAAAAAATATGCCATGCCTAAAGCATCTGGAAAAGAAAGATAACCTCAGTTTAAGTGATTAATGACAGTAGCCAATTCCATGTGTGTCACCTGAACTCATTGATTAAAGAAGTCACGATTTGACCGCACAACTCCCAATTGGATTATTTGATGTGGTATCTTTGAGAAATTGATATAATTTTTGTTTCATTTATAATGAAAAAGGCAATCCCATTGACAATTGGGAAGAAAAGATTCATGGTAGTCTTAAACCCCAGTGATCTTGTCTGAAGAGCAAACACATTCAAAATCAGGACTTTTTGTGATGCTAAGGGATGATAAGAACTTCCTATGTTTCGTGAAATTTGCAGATTTCTTTTTTACAATAACTGGCAATGGTAGGAAAGAAAGCAAGTCTGATCCAAACCCACTTCAAGGAACATCAAATCCAATGTTTTAAAAAAGCAGACAGAGGAAACAAGCTGGAACAGTAAACTCTGTAGTATTCAAGAAAACATCATGCCAACTCCGGATTATCACCATGACCTTGGAACAGTAAACTCCTTAGTATTCAAGAAAACAAACATGCCAACTCTGGATTATCATCATAACCTTGGAACAACGAATTCAAACATACACAACATCATACAAAATATCTGAAACATAAACATCTATGTGAACCGCATGAAGAGTTAATCAAGTTTGTAGATTTATATAATTTGATATTACATGCATGAGTGGAGAGTGATTCCCAACCCCCAAATCCAAAAAGCTTTGCAAAGACAATGCATAAAAAATTAAAAATTCATCAAATAAATAGTAAATAATAATATCCGGTACTGGGCAAGGAAGACACATAATTATAGGCTAAAAACAGCTGCGACACGTATCAAAAGTGGAAAAAGACATAATGCCATACTGATAACAAAGACTAGATATGATTCCACATAAGAGGGGGAATGAAATACATGTAATGAGTTCTATGGGATAAATTTCACTACTTGAGATGAGAAGAGGCATAAGAAACACATGAATATGAATTGTTACCAGTACAAGAAAAAATTTTACATGTACCTGATGTGCTCCCAAAACAAATTTGGTTAGTAGAAACCTGGTGACAGTTCCAGCATGTCCACATCATTAACCTCGTTATGGTGCCACATTATACAAGAAATTAACTTTTAACACAGAAGTGCAGGACCTGAATTTTTTTGTGATTTATATATATAGTATTGCATTTCCTTTAATGACTATTCACCATATGTTGTTGGCCGAAGCGCTTCCCCATTATGATGCCAAAGCATTAATCAATTAGATTGACGAGGCATCCCTAGCCTAAAGAAATTTCCTCCATGGACTTCTGACGAAAGTATATGAGGCCCAGAATAACCACCATTAGTTGAGGAATTGTGCCTAAAACTGGTTCAAGATGGATGAAATTAGGCAGAATAAAATCATCTAATTAAAATCTCAAAAAATTTAAGTACAATCCATGGGTTTATTTGCATGTGGTTTCCTTTCTATGTTATAGAGCCTAAATATCAAATGTTACGTAAAGTTCCATTAGTTGGATTAGTTAGGTAAAGAACATTTTCCCAGTTTTGCATGCCTTTTGTTTAAATAGGTATGTCCTTCTCAGCCTACAAAGAGAATTACAGACATGATAGACATGTGATGCACTATATTCTCCAATCATACATTGCATCTAGGAACTCCCTAAAGTCGTGAGATTAATTTCAAGGAATATTGTTCTTCAATGTAAAACCAAAATTCATGTGAAAACATTTGAAAGAAATTTAAGCAAAATATCATAGCATCTGAAAATTGGAACTCAATGGACATGTCCTAATAAAATGGCTATTACACTTCCAACGATATCTGCAATAAGGTATCAAAAAGTAAGGCATGTCATTCACTTCCCTTCTGCACACAAGTATCTTGCTGCCTGTAAAGCAAAATATGTGAGAATTACATCTGCACCAGCTCGTTTAATACAAAGAAGTGATTCCAACATGGCCTTCTTCTCATCGAGCATTCCCAAACTAGCTGCAGCTCTAATCATTGAATATTCACCTGAAACCTATATTAAAAATAACATGCAGAAATTATTGCTCCAAACACAAATAGCTCTGGAAATAAAATGTTTCAGCAAACCAAAAACACTAAAACATTGAACTCAGTTAATGGTAAAGAGAAAGTCCAGACTTGGTTCAATTCCCTCCTTTATGCACAATGGTAAAACAATGAAACTAGATACAAGAAATACCTAGTATTTGCATTCTCCCCTTGTTGCACTAAATTTTTTAGTACATCCTTTCCATCTGTTGTTGAAATGGCCTTGTTGAATATTACTCAAGTCATTTGAATGGTTTTTCTTTAAGTCTTGAAGTCAAGTCTCAGTTTTAACTTTTAAGCAATTAAAAGGTTAAAAACCATACATCAAAGTGCTTGTGGTCATAGATGATCTACGTGTGAATTTGATTGTCTGAAATTGGCAAAAATTTCATAAGTCAAAGTCTCCAAAAGAACTTAGGAGAGAAAACCAGAACTTTCATGCAATTGAGTAGATTTTGCAAAATTGCACAAAAGTTCCAGAAGTCCAACAAGTGAAGGGAAATTTTCATGCAATTGTGTAGTTTGTGCAAAACTACATAAAGGTTTTTAAACTCTGGTTTGCACGATTCTGGCAGGAAACAAGACCTTCCATGCTGGTGTGTAGTTTTTGACAAAGTTACACCCGAACTCCAAGAGTCTGACGACTCCTCATTGGTGAGGAATCAGACCTTTTAAGCACATTTTAAATTTTTCCCAAATACAGCAAAAGCCTAAGAGTCTACTAACAAGTCAAAGTGCAAAAGCGAAGATTCCATGCAAGTTGGTCATTGCTGCAAACTTGCTCAACATCCCTGAAACCCCAAATGTACTTAAGAGGAGGAGATCCAGACTTTGCTTGCAAGTTGACAACCTTTACAAACCAACGTGAACTCCCCACATTCTTCCCAAAACCCACATATACACCATGCATTTATTGCCAAACATGTGGACCCCTAAAAACATTTCAGAAACCCTATTTCATGCTTTATTTACTCATTTGCACATTTCATTCAGCCAACATACTCCCTCAAGCTTGCAGATCAAACTCGTCTCCTATCACTTAGCTCTTGCCTACAAAACTCTCATTCAAAGCTCAAAACCATTGTCTTGAGTCTCTTGACCACATTTTTCCCATTCCTCTCACTTGACAGAATTTCACTTCGCTATTGTGCTAATTTTGCTTCTCAAAACCCTAACCTTTTTCTCCTTTGAAAAATGTTGATCAATAAGAGGCTAGGGTTAAGTTGTTTCTTTGTTGGGCAGAGATTTCAGTATTGTTTGTAGTTCTAGGGTTTTTGAGTTGCTTTGACACTTCAAAGGCCCAAGAAGTCTTCAAGAGCGGGAAAGCAGAGCCTCCAAGCACCCTTGTTGTTTTTGCCAAACTACATTAGAGCTCTAAATTTTCAACAATTTCTATTGGCAGGGAAGCAGGCATTTCATGTGCTGTCACACTTTTGCAAAGTTTCTCATGATTCTCGGATCTTCAAAATGATTACATTTGCAGGTAAGTAAAGGTTCCCAGTAATCTTACAGCTATTGCAAACTTGCTCAAGACCTCCAAAAGTCTAATAAGCACTACC
The DNA here is from genome assembly GCA_007258455.2 of Sequoia sempervirens. NCBI lineage: Eukaryota > Viridiplantae > Streptophyta > Pinopsida > Cupressales > Cupressaceae > Sequoia > Sequoia sempervirens. Next base: position 4,295 of record VDFB02281520.1, read on the forward strand.
TGGTGGGCAATCAGGGCTCTCATGCACCCTTGCAGTTAAGTTTTAGATTTCTGCCAAGGCATGAAGAAGCAGAGTTTTCAACTACTTGTGCACTCCAAAGTTTAGTGGTGGGATTTTTCATTACTCAAGCACTCCAAAAACCCACCACCTCCTACATTTGGTCAATTTTACTCTACAAACCAGGTAAGAGCTATTGTTTCCCCTTGGACCCATTTGATGTTTACTTAACATTTAGAAACAGAGATGCAGTATGAATTTCAGGGGGTCACACATAGACTCTGACCTTTCCTAGATCTCAAACACAGACTTGGGACGCATAGATATGAAGAATTTTCATGCAAGAATGAATAAAGAAGACAAAACCCCATTGGGACACAAATATGAAGGATTTTCATGCAAGAACGAACAAAGAAGACAAAACCCTATTGGCCAAGGGCGCTCTTGCAAGTGGAATTATCCAAGCAGTTGCTTTCCCCACCATTTTTTATGGCATGCGCACACCACTATGGCCTTAACAAGAGGCAAATATTGAATTCTTCAAATGAAGCAATGTTGCAATTGATGCCAAAGTATATTGATGACATGCTAGAGATTCTTGATCATGAGGAATATGCAGAGTTGATAGTGGAGCCTACAAGGCAGTATTGGGAAGATCATTCTTACAAATGGTTGAGGGCATTCAACAAACAGCAACTAAAGGCTTCGAGGTCTGCTATAAAGAGAATGCATAAAACCCTAGTGAGAAGTGATTTTGTAGAAGAAGTTGGTGATATGATGACCTTTTCAAACAAAATATTGGAGAACCCAAAAATTTGGGAGTTACAATCATGGACGTATTGGTTTATCCTGATCATCATTAAGAACAAGTAGCATATTGATTGGGGAACACTGATCAGCAATCAGCTCCACAATCAATTATGCGAGGTAAGACAATAAAAATCCTTCTACATGACATCATACATTGTCTACTCCCTTGCCAAAAGGGCAATCTTTCTTGGCTTGGAGAGAATTCATGTTAAGCTCCCTACCAATTGAAAGTATATGTTCTATCCTCAGCTAGAACTTAAAAAAAGTATGAAGCATTTCAATGATGCTTTCCTTTTCTACATTCTCTGAATGTTAGAAAATGATCTCGACAAAAACCGATTAGGGGAAGCCAATGTAGAATCTCACAATGGGATAAACGGTTTATCTAATTCCTGACTTTCACTTACATCCAAGTGTGTGGATTCAATGAAGCCCCATAAAATCTCCTAAAGTGTGTAAGTGACAAATGGGTCCTCATGGAGCTTTGCAAGCAATTGTCTAAGGTCCACAAATTTTGTCAAGCAAGTATAAGCCAAGAATACATTTCCCCATTCCAACTACAGACTACACTTGCTCTTCCCTAGTCAATGCAAAGCAAATAAATGTTGAGATGACAAGAATAATTGTTCATTCTTTTGACAGGAGGCCTGCTTTTGATGCTATAGGATTAATGGAAGAAGACAGTGGGGTCTTCCTACAAACATATCCCAACTGTAGAGGATTATTGGGCTGATCGTAATGATGAACATGTTGTGCATCATAAAGACTATTAAAGGATGATATCTTTTAAGATTCACACTTTTGGTTTGAAGAAAGTCCCAAAGTAAGTAACCAATGATTGTGCTGACCTAATTGATCCAGTATATAATGATCAACAAATTTTCTTGAAGCTTACTCCAAAGATGGATTGGTCAACACCGGAGGTTACTTCCGTAGAGGAAAGAACTAAGGAGATCATTGTTTGTGGTTTGTCTTGGCTTGAGATTAGAATAAAAGAGTGCATGGTTGCAAAGGATAATCTTCCAAGAAGCAAGCACTAACATAGGAATCTCTCGAAGGTAAGGACATTAGTGCCACTCCATCTCCTATGCCTTCACCTAAGATCCTTAAGTGAAAATATTTCCAAGGGCAGTAATGCAAAGAATTTTCAAGGGCAATGGTGGTGTTCACTCCTCTGAAACTTCTAGAAGCAAGGGCCAGCTTACCACAAGGAAATCCACCAAATTCACATCCTCCATCTCCTATAAATCCATTCCAACTCCTAGGGATTTGAATCCACCAGTTTAATAATCTACCACTCATTCAGATTCTCCTCAATAGAAAATCTCTGTCTTCCTCCTCTCCACCAGCACAAACCCAAACTGGAGTTGTTTCACACGTTGATTCATTTGTATAAAGAGTTCCTATTTGGGTAAGTTAAACTATGAAGAAAGGGAAGTGTGTGATAGAGCCTACCATAACTGACATTCAAGCCATGGAATACCTCCTTGCCCTAATACAGCCGAAGAAAGTAAAGGTAATCCCCTCCATCTCTGTAGATGCTCAAGGAATCAGGTATGCTGAAATAACTGCCCCAATTGGTAATAAAGATAAGAGAGACATTGAAGTTTCTGATTACCAAATTTCTAGAGTGAAATTAGGGAAATCAGCAAGAGGAGATAAGGATATCATGAAAACAGTGATGACTTCTACTTTCAACAAAATGGACAATGAGAAGGAAACTGAAGCACAACTGAAAGAGAAGATTGATCAGCTGACTGCATATGTACAATATTTGATTGGGCCAGTTTAATCTTTCTCGATGCCAATTCCTGCTTCCGTCACAATTGCAGATAAAGACTCCCAGCCAATTGCAAGAGAAATGGGTAGCACTGTAAAGGTCATAAAGACATGGACAGAAAATCTGGTAACACAAGGATCTTATTTGATGGATGAGGCAATCAAGCTGCATAACAAGATTCAGATGGAACTTGATTCTTCCAGCCAATTAGAAGCTAAATTTGATAAAGCACTAAAAATCTTTTGAGTGGAACCTGCCACATTTTTAATTCATGACGAGAGCTGATTTTTCAATTTTGGTCTTAGAGGGCGTTTTCAGTAAAACAAAGTTGGGTACTCAGATTGAACGGCACAAAGCTGCCAAATGGAGAATTCAAATACTCAACAAAGGCAAGGAAAAATTCAAGTAGGCCAAGAATTGAGCTTTGATACAATGATAAATATTCAAGAATTTATCAAACATATCCCCTATGACTCTTACAATGATCAAAACACAATTAATTAAGCCAGCAATTTGAAGGAACAATTGGCAGCGCTTACCAAAGGAGAATCATCCAAGGCATCAGGCTTTGATGTGCCATCTCTTGCCAAGTTTGTGGAATTGCAAAACTGATTCAGCGATTTTGAGAAAGAGCTGGTCAAATATTGCAAGACACCCTCAATGGTAATTGATACTTAGATCACCTATAGAATTTGTTGGAAATATTATGGGGACTAATTCAAGAAGTTGTAAGTGGAGCCTTGCAAAATTGAAGAAGTATCATCAATGAATTAGAGATGTAGGGAAAGAATTGATTGAAATTGAAGAGGATGAATCAAACAAGTTGTCTTCCTCAAAAGACATGCAAAAGGCCAAAACAAGTCAAATTTAATATGTATTCTAATATTATAATAGTAAGTGATTTTTTCAATAAAGTTGTTTATTATAATATTTAAAGTCATTTTAAAATATAAAGTGCCTTTTTACTCAAAAATGTAATTTTTAGACCTGACTAAAGTTTAGATATTATGCCTGTTTAATAGACAATTTGAATATTGTATAGGATTTCTTACATTATTACAGAATAAATTGTTCAGGAAAGAGAAGAGACTATGAGCTCTAATTTTAGAAAAAATGATGAGAATGGAATTGTTGAACTTTGTGGTTACGATTTGTTTTTAAGATTTATATCGTTCTTAAGTTTGGTGTAAATCATATCCTTTCTATCTTTTCTTGTAAATTTTGGTGGGAATGCTTAACTATTATTAAAAGAAAATAAATTTACTTCTATTTTATTAAAGTTGAATTATGCATTTATTCAACTTAATACACATTGCTCTTTTTCAAGTTTTTAATATTTTTATTTTTACAAGTTGTAAAACCCTACCCTTTTCAATAATAAATATTTGTAAACTCTTTGCAACTAAAGTGAATGGTTAGCTTAGGATTTTGGTTTTCACTAAGGGGAACCTCCCCTTCTAATAGAAAAGGGATTTTTATCCCAAAACTGTGGATAATTTATGAAGTACCAATTTACTTCCTAATAGTTTTTTGACAACCCTACAAGAGACTCTGATTTGCATATATCATGTTTCCCACAAATCTTGAAAAAAATTTATGATTGCATGACTATCCAATGCAACCCATTCGTTGTTCAACCAAATCTTGATTGGTTGCAAGTTGCTCAAAAAGATATAATTTCAAATTTCAGAAACCTTGCATGGGATCACCATTCCAATGCTGCAGAATTATAAAAGGTTGCTATAGTATTGGGCCAAGATGAAGAAAAGGCTGACCTGGCCAGAAGAGCAGTAATCCTAGGAAAATTGTAATAAGGGTTTAGAGAAACCAACCTAGGGTTCTACCACCAACACCACCCCAACCATAAGTTTCTTTAAAAAACCCTGGCTAAGAAAAATTTTACCAAAGGAGACAAGTTAAAAAGAAAGCTGATCCTTTCTTTGACAAGAAACTTTTAATTTCAAGCTTAATCCAAAGTAAAAAAAAAAAGGTAAACAAATCAGCTAGCACTTCTTCCAGTCCAAAAATAAAAAATTAAAGGAGAAAAGGACAAGAAAAAGGTGTAATCCTGAGCAAAGCTTTAATCTTGTCAAAACCAACTTGCCAATACTTATAACTTTTCAAATAAGGGTTACAATAACATGGAGAGCAACAATAGGTCATTTGGCCCTTGGGGCCCAACTCAATGAATTGTCAAGGGGATCTCAAAAGAACTTCCCAAGATTCAATGGAGATGGAAAGCAACATCCCAATGGGCACATTTTTTCCTTTACTGACACATGTGGAACATTGGTGTAGAGGATGAAGATGTAGCAGTCTGCCTCTTCATGGAAACTTTGTGTGATGGTGCCACTAAATGGTTTTACCACCAAATGGAAGAAATATTTTAGACTGCTAAGGATGAACATGTCTTATTGGCTCATCTTACCCAAATGAAGAAACAAGTATGTAAACCGATGCAGGAATTCATTGCAAAGTTAAAAAAATTGGTCAATGAAATACTTGTAGTTGTAAGGCCAGCTATGGACAATCAAAAGTGCTTATTTATAAATGTTCAACCACTAGACATTAGTTTCTTTCTAAGAAGATCCTTAAGTGTTGATCTTGAAGATGTTCAACCTCAAGCCAATATGATTGAAGATGACCTCCAAATGGAAGAAAGAGCTTCACAAGCTGAAGTCCCAGCATTTACTTCAAGCTCTCTTTTGTAGAAAATGGCAAATGATATGATTTCCATCGAGAAGCAACTTTCACAAATTAATCAAGCACCTCTTTATCAGATCTTTCTAGGAGGAACTTTGTGCCCTACAACAACCTACATTACCAATTCAGCCCCTAGATCTGCAAGTTTGAGTCCAATCTGGCCTAGATACAAATTTGTTGTACCCAAACCAAATTTTTGCTTCATTGGGCATTTTGCTTTGTTGGTTTTCAAATTCGCACTGGAATGCGATTTGAAACAGAATGACATCGAAAAACTGCTCTTCAAATTAGGAGGGGAAGCTCCCTCTTGCTGATGGTGTTGAAAGAAAGTAAACTAAAAACTAAGTTGCCTATCTTTTGATCAGCTAGAGCACAAGGTTTATTAAACACAAACGCCGCAGCTGAGATTTTCTGTTTTAAGAACTTCAACTACAACTAACTTAAGCTAAAGACGTTTCTAACTTCTCAAGTAATTCGCATAGCAAGAGAAACTAGAAATAAACAAGGTTGATTCTCTAACAAAGTGCTTCAATAAACTCTTTCTCAACAAACATCTACACACTTCAATGTAAGCTGAAATCAAGATCATAAAAGCATAACACAAATAACGGAAATCTGAGATGTTATACCAAGGCAAAGGAAGGCTCATGATTTTATTTCTCAAACTTCTGGAACAAAATCTACTTCTAACATGCCTGGAACAAGAAATTGCAGCTAAAGAGGCTTGCAATCTTGTTCTTACGCTAATAGGAACAGCAACTACAATAACTCCTTGTTGGTTAAAAAAGACTCAACAATTTGCTATCATAAAACAATTGAACAACACTTGAATAACAAATAGAAGGCACAATAGGCTCAGCGTTTTGTTATCACTAGCATGGTTCTAACACAAAGTGAACTGACACTGAATAACAACTTGCTGGCTAAAAGAGACTCAGCAATTTGCTATCACAATAACCGTTAAAGAAAACTAATGAGCAAAGGCTCTTATTTATAGGCAAGCAGAGGAGTAGGGAACCCTAAAATCTCCTTGCTTTCACAATCTAGGGCTTGCTCAGCAAACAAGCTTTATTTCTAAATCTAGAAAGAAGATAACAACTAACACCTAAGAAAGCAAGAAAAGCAGGAAACGCCAACTATTACATTTATCTTCTTTCTCTTCTTCAAAGAATGCATAAGAATCACTCCAGAATGAAAGAAAAGAAAGCTTCTAGATGAAAGCCATTTCAAATCTCAATCACATCCACTAAAAAGCAGGAAACTATGTCCCGATTCGGTGCATCTATCCCATCAATAGCAAAGTTGCGTTTTTCCAAGATATCCTCTGCATCTGCAATAGATCTCGGGAAATCTTCAACCTCATTGGCTGCCTTTTCAAACTTTGTTGACATCGCTCCGAGAAATATGACTTGGCGGTCTTATGGCTCTCTTTCATTCATCTCTGTACAATGTTGCACTTATACTTGTCTTTGTGCATTTCCCATATCCTTTCACACTCACCCTTTCAGATAGCACCACTTTCAGGCCATGGGGGAATGGAAAAACACTTCTCGATCACATCAGGCTTCAGACTGCAAATTAATCTACCATCAGCTGATTGGATCTCCCTAGTAGTCGGGTTGTAATGCTTGATGCAATACGAACTCAAGACCTACGGTATTTATAGAATAGTATTTCGCGAGGAGTCAGTGTCGAGGTTAAATTGATAGTAGTGTTACCTCGCTCTCCAAAGCGTGTAGATCAAACACCGGCTTGATATGATGCAAGTCTGTCTCAGTTGTTTTGATGTAATCATGATAGAGAGTTGATTCAGTCTTGAAAACATTGGGAGTGTACTCCATTTCAGAAACCTTGAAGAACGACTGTAAACTCACCTAGGTTTAGACAAGTCTTGAGCAACTTACTATTTTTAGAATGCTGATTTTCTTGCTCCAACGGACAAACTTTTTGAAAAAATTTCTGAGATATGGGACAACAGGAATTTGGATTGCAAGACAACCTAGATGTCATTCTGTTTTTTGAAAAGAATTTGAAGATTTTAAGCGAGAAAACCTAATTTCTTCAATTTTTCGAAAAATCGGCACAGGTTTGTTCAGAATATGATTAGAAATGGACCCAGTTGATTAGATTCGCAAAATACTGATGACTGATCGAAAAAACAGCCAACCCTAGGATTTGAAACTTTCTTAAAAAAAAGTTGTGATATGGGTTTTCTTCAGAAGACTGATTTGAGAAGACCCAAATGATTGAAAACTGAATGCACTGAGGATTTCACTGACATGCAAATAAAAAGTAGCTGCTGCAACTTGATGAAGTTCTTGAAAATTTTCTTCAGAAGAATGAGGTGATAAGACCCAGATGGCTGAAAATTTGAAAACCTTGGCCTTCTCCTTGAAAAATTTGATCTTCTGGATGAAAAAGCATGAAAAAGCAAGGGTTTATGTTGCTGATCTGAAAAATTTGATGAATAACCAGCAAATTGAGCTCTTGAATCTTGAAAAATTTCTTCAAACTTGCTGCTCCAATTTTCTCCTTTGAATGCTACCTGCAAAAATAATGAAAATTACATTGAAGAGAGGTGTTAAAATAGACTTAAGGTTTGAATTAGGTTTGCTTTCTTTTGCTTTCATCTTCAGAACCCTAAAAACTCTGTTCATTGAACTTAGACGTCCTCATCCTCTTGCAATTTTGGAATTTCTTGAAAATTTTGCAAATTTCACTAAGGAATGAGAAGTTGGGCACCCTTCTTGGCTAGGGGTGCCCACTTCAAGCAGTGTTAGTCATTTTTTTTGATATTTTCAACTTCTCACAACTTTGACCCCCTACTTTGACCTCGATCTACGGCTTGTAGACTAATCTGATGAGCGAGCTGAATGATTCATCGCGTAGCCTGACCCATTCTGAGAAGATTGTTCTGGAGGTGTCTCTGGCTAAAAACTTCATCTCGACCTTCGAATTCATGGGAGCCTATTTCCTCCAGGGGCGCCCATTTTGTCCTGAGTTAGCCATTTTTATGATCTTCAATTTCTTCATTAACTCTTCTTCCACAGATTATCTTGTCGAATCTGGTGATCCGAGCATCGGATTGACTGATGGTTATGCTCGCTGCGAAGCTGAGGAGATATTGAGAGGGGTCTCCTAGGAGAAACTTCATCAAACAGTGAGTTTTGAGCCTTCAAAAGCTTGGGCGCCCCTGGCAAGCTGGGGTGCCCAAACTCACCAGAGTTAGAATTTTTTTCACTTTTTATGTTTGCTTTTGAATTTTGAAATTTCACTCTTGTTTCACCCTATGTTCAGCCTCTCGTAACTGGCAATTGTAAACTCCGATTGACGCGCTGAATATCTCGTTGGAGAGCCTGATCAAATCCGAAGAAATCACGTTAGAGCCACATCTGCAAATTCATCTGTTTAGGCACTTGAAGACTTGGGTGCCTCTTCTCTCCTGGGGCGCCTAAACCTTTCAGACTTGGCCATTTTTTGATTTTCCATCCTTCAGAGTTTGAAACCTTCATTCTGTATCCTCAACTTTGATCTGAACCTGCTGGAGATTGGACAGTCAAATGCTCTAACGGAGACAGGTGTTGCGAAGCTGGCTGAATACTGAAGAGATTGAGCATATTCTCAAACCCTAATTGTTGAGTTAGGTGCTTCAAAAAGCTGGGCGCCCTTCACCAAGGGCGCCCAAAGTTCCCAGACTTAGTCAAATTTTGATAATTTTCATTCTGACTACAGTTTGGATCTCCTCTGTTCAGCCTCGAATCCTGGATGATTGGATGATCTGTTGACTGTGCTGTCGGACTCGTTGCGGAGCTGGAAGAGAACTGAGCAACTTTGGTTGGAGGCGCAAACCCTAATTTCATCATTTAATGCCCTAAAAAGATGGGCGCCTATTCTCACCTGGGGCGCCCAAGTCAACTAGTGTTAGAAAATTTTCACAATTTTCACCTTCTCCTTCGTTTCTTCGTGCTTGCTTCACCGACTCGCCTCGTTGAACTGAGTGTTGAACTGACGCTTGTACTGACCACCTCCATTGATGACCTCGAGCTCTTGATATGCTTATGAAAAAGCGTATTAGACCCACTAGGGCAAAACTGATTATTTTGAGATTCTGACTGCATAAGCCTGATATGGACGTATTTTGAGCCTATCAAAATGAGTTTGAACCCTAACGGACCAACTTTCTATTTTTAGAAAGTTTTGCCAGTATCCGTTTCAAAAGAAACCCAGAAAAACCCAGAAAAGGTTACTAATTTCTAAAAATAGTAGTTTTCCTAAAAAGTAGGGATGAAAAACTGAGATTTGGGTTTTGTAGATTAAGCTGCTCTGAGCAGACCCAGATCGTTAGATTTTGAAAATTTTGCATTTTAATCTCTCATGCAAGACCTGCACACCCAAATTTTGACCTTTTTGACTGATTTAACAAGAATTTTACTCATTTCTTCAAAATGTCTAAGTGTAACAAAAATTTTAATTTTGGGGTACAACTCTTAATGTTCTGATTTCTGATTTATATGGTTTAAAGTTTTAAAGTTTGAAATATTGATTCACCCCCTGTCTTAGTATTTCCTGTGTGCTCTTCAGGTTGGCAGCCATGGGTTTGTCCTTGTAGGAAAAGTATTTGATTCTAATAGGATATTTGATAGGTCAGGGCCTTTGGTGCTATTCATTGAATATCTTAGACACTTCCAGCATGTGTTGAAAGAACTCCATTAAGAGAAGGAAGTCAAAGCACATGTCTAGGCAATCTACAAATTAGGCTTTTGATGAAACCAAAGGAGTGGATGTAGATGAATGATTTATGCATTATACCAGTCAGTCTACCTTATGATTGCTTCCAGCCCTTGTTGAGAGATATGAAAATTCAAGTTTCCATGTAGCTCTAAAATTTATTGAAAAAGAAAGTAATCATTGATTATCTTTGAATCTTTCATGTAGTTATCTTGGCAGAACTTGGGGTAGCATTTATAAATAGGAGCATTCTATCTTATTATTTCTTTGACACCGAGAGGAGAAAATTTGTTAACAAGGTAAAATGTCATGCATGATGACTTCTTATAAGTGACTTCAATCAATTGTTGATGGATAGTCATTGGTAATATGGGCGCAGTTGAAATGCCTATGCTCTAAAGACTTGCTTTATAATGAAGAACTTGTTTTTAGTATGCTTGTTACTTAATCTTTACCTCGGTGAAATTAAAACTTTCCCATTTTCACTTTAAACATGTAAAAGTAACATATAACAAAGATATTACAATAAATTTCTTCCTTTCTTTATTGATAAACATGTACAAGTTACAATATGTTTCCTCATGAATTTCATTTTCATTGCAAATATAAATCAGAGTTAAAAGGAAATACAGTGCTACATACATAGCTCGTAAAGTTTTGCACAAATAGAAGTAAGAAGGTCCAGAGTCCGCCCTTTCAAATCTTGGTACATCGGCCGCTCACTGGAGGAGAAACATCACTCGGGCGCTTTTCCGCCAACCACGACTTATAATCGGTCCTCGCACGATCATTTTGCAATGAACGGCCCTCCCTTCGAAGAAGAGATTGGTAGGGTATCCCTTTAACGATTACCAACTGAGCATAGTGTTGTGTCCTACTCAACTAGAACCTTGCTATTTCACAATCTCGATCTAGTACTCGGATCACAATGAACTGACAGTGTAGTCTCAACTATCTCACATCTAGGTGGATGTCGTACCTTTCACTACTTTGGCCAAAGTATTCTCATTCAATACTTCGAATGAAGGTCATCTATCATAAACACTACTCAGGGCCGATTTGACTTAAGGCTTCCTTACTCTACGCATAGGTTTTGTCCTTCAATGGATGAATTCGTCATCCCAGACATCCTACAATCATACGAACCTACTAGAAATGAAAACAGTATTCAAGCGTCTTGTATCAATTCCTCCTAACTAGGAACTCTTTATCCTAGGAGTACTTAACTTGTCTCAGTTATCCCTATAACTTAAGCTAAAAGACTTCACTTGATTCTGCCATCATCTCGATCCTAGTAGCTAATAAGTATGTTTACGTATTCCCACATATAGAGATCATACACAACATGCAAAAACCATTTTAAAATGCAAACAAATCCTTCTCTTTTATCTTTTTCATTATTTCGTTCTAAAGCAAGAGAAACATTCTAATCCCTTAAGCTTTTTACTCCTATATTCCCTTTTTCACAATTCCCCTAATCATTGAATCCTTTTCACATTTTCTTCTTAAATGATTTGTTTTAATTATTCATCAAAACAGTTCTTCTCTATTAGAACTAATTGAAATCAGCCATCACAAAATCAAAATGGAAACAATACTTCAATAAAAATTATAAACTAGGAAGATTCATGCCTGATTCTAGAGCTTTCTCCTTCCAAATTTGCTTTTCTAGATCCTCCTTCAAATAAGCTTCAAGGTTTCAGCTAAATATGGCTTCTTTTATGAAAGAATTTCACTCTATAGTGAACTCCTATAACTTCTTCTCACAGACGTGCTTCCACCACTCAATTCCTACTCAACTATACAAATACCTCACTTTAAACTCAAATGACTTAATTCACTGTGACTGGTAAATGCTGGAAATAATTTACTGTGCTTATCAAACTCAGCAATATGGGAAAACTCAGGCAATACAATGGAATGGATATGAAATGAAAACACTAAACTCAGATTGCTCTCAAAAGGTGAGTTCACAATGAATGGAAGGGCGTCATTATATAGGGCCGAATTGAAACAGTTTTCCACTTAAGAAGGCATGTTCATTGACAGCAAAGTGCCCAGAAATGGTCAAAATGATAGATGGCGGATTCTTTAAACCCTTAGTCATCAGATTGAAGATGATTCGACCAGTTTATTGACAGCAAGAGGAGAATAATTCAAAACGCATATGGAGAAATTGACAGCAAGAAGTTTATTTCATTTCGAATTTGTTTCAGACTGTTAAAAACGTGACAACTCTCAACTGGCGCGTTTTTACAGTTAGGTTAAATGCCAAGTTTCATTTCTGACTTCTTCCTTGCTCAAATGGCGTACAGATTTCATTTTATTCACCAAGCAAGAGATGAATCGGCCATTTTCAGACGTCTGGCCCTAGTCGCGCGGTTACCTGCGTGTTTTTCATTTTCCCTTCTGTATTTTCGCGTTTTTCTTCTTTATTTCGTTTTGGTAAAACTTTAATATTTTAATAGAGTTTTCAAAGTAAAAATGGCGCATATATGCAGGCTCATATTTGAAGATTAACACTTCAACGAACACATTAGAAAAATCCGCGTTTTCTTATCAATTCGTGATTTTTATGAAATCCGCGATTTTTAATTTCTTCCCAGATTTGTATTCGTGCTTTACAATGTTTTAACTTTTATTTCATTTGATTTTGACAAATCTTTTATTTAAATATATTTGTTTATTATATTAAAATACTTACATAATATAGTTTATGCATAATTATTTAAATTATCAATTTAAATAATATTATATACATTTTAAACTATATTATATCAATATTTTAATATAATATTAAATATATTGAAATACTTAACATTATATTAATACATATATATTCATTTACATTATACGTTAAACATGTAAATTAATATATATGTATTCGTATAATTTCAGAGGCAAGATATCATTACAATATATAATTCATTTATCTCGTTAGCCGTGGGTATGTATACTTGTATATATATCTGTATATATACTACATGTATAAGTATCCATAAATACATTTATATCGACACATACGTATGGCATATCCATCTGCTTAATACGTTTGTATCGACATGAATGTACTTATGGGTACTTGTACATATCGTATTCGTATGTACAAATACACATATCCACCTCTAACCAGAACTTATCATTTATAAGGTTATACTGGCAAGCATCACTTGTTTACACATTCAGAAGAAGACACGACTCCTAATGATACGAGACAAGCCTACGGATGACTTACCTTTAACCAAAACAATGACTTAGCTTACTCAGTTCTATGGCTTGTGTGTGTATGTCCAGTTTGGTAATCGTTACTGTTTACCCGACCAAGTTCCTCCCCGAATGATGTCTCTCCTCTGTCCGGAGGTACAGTCTTCATACCTGCACATCACGACATGACACCGGCAGTCATATGCTCATAACAAGGTAAAAACATCTCACAAGTTAGAATACTATCATTATTCCATAACTGTATGCAACATTTAATCAAAACTAAATCATTTAGAAGTAACAATCAAATGATACCATCATTTAAACAGGAGTCCTTCATTTAATAAAGAGATCAACCATGTTTTATTCATCATCAAGATTCAAACATTACATTCAATGGCCCTATACAATAGTAGCTATAATATCGGGATGTAACAATGCTTGGAAAATTTGACCTTGGAATAATTCTTCTTTTGAATGGGGAGAAAATTCTTGTTAATGAACCATTGGTTGTTAGGAAGCTGGCATTAAAAGTATAAAAGGACACTTTTATGCTTACTTTGGCAACAACTTCAGGAATGGAGCATTGATTCAAAGAATCTTGGGTTGAGGTTGGTAGTCTTTAGCTTGTGAATAGTTTTGATTGTTGGAATTTTCCATCATAATGTCTAGTGCATTCTAGACCAAGTCAAGTGTAATGTCCCCATTTTCGATGCCCTCTTTTGGGCTAGTGTGGTTCTGACTCACTATTTTTAGTAAGTACTATATTTAGTAACTGGTTCGGGTGGCAGTGCAGTGTAGGGTTTCCTGTTTGGGCAGTATGTTGGAGTTGTCCGATGAGCTTTAATGTTTTGGCTAATTTGTTACTTGGTGAACACTTACTATTTTTAGCAGTTGCTATTTACAGTAAGTCAATTTCGGGAAACTGGTCTCAGACTATTAGTGTCCTCAACAGTGTTATTTCTATGGTGGCGTTTGAGAGCCTAAAGTTGAATTATTTAATATTCGCTTTTTATAAGTCATTTAAGTAATTTTAATAAAATATCTTTATAACTTAAGTGAGGGGGTAGGTGGTCATTGAAAGTACCTTGGTGCCTAATGAGATAACTTAGCGTTGTTTTAGAAGGCTGAATAAGGTAAAATGGTTTCCTTTTGAGCAGGACACCCCTTTGAGGAATATTTGCTTATGTTCTAAAGTATAAAGCAAATATATTAAAATTTTTTGGAGGGAAAATGATTCAAATGGGGGGTTGCCCTAATTTCTCCCTCCACTTCTATTTAATTTGCTTTTTGGCTCTCATTTGGTTATGATGGATTTGACAACTTAAGGAGACTCTGCTGGATTGTTTCCAGTTTATCGTTGCAGCTGGTTGAGGACGGAAACCCTCATCTATGGCATTGGTTTCGGTGGTGAGAGATCCACCCTAGCTGGTTTGTGGAGGAGATCATATAGGTCTTCTACTTGGGCGTAATTTGTATTTGAGTTTGGTATTCAGTTTGAAGGGTTTACAGAGTAATCCAATATTTTTTCTATTGCATTTCCGGAGGCAAATTTGATGGAAATCGATATCTATTTCTTGAGGTATGATTGGAGTTTAATTTATGAAGATATTTGTTGATTTTATGATTTCTTTAAGCATGCTACAGTGATGTGCTACAGTGTTAGGGCTTCTGTTTTTGGCTTGTGGTTGGGCTGAAAGGCATCTATTTGGAGCATAGTGTCTGCACTTGTGATGGCTTGAGGTTTGTGAAAGGGTGTGTGAGTCTTTGGAGGCTGGATGTGAACTCTTAGGGACACAAACAGTCAAATATCTGCCGTGAGACTCCTTATCAGCTGCTGCATGTGAGTTTGGTGGTTTGTTTTGCTGGTAATAGGAGCACTGAGTTTTGAAAAATCTGGGATATGACTGCTGTCTTGACTTTCTGGGCAGTCTACAAGCTATTTTGAGCCTATATCAGACCCAGGCGCATCTTTTGAGGTCTGGGAACTTCTTGTAAGTGCATCTCATATTGTTGTTACACAAACAGTTAAGATTTGTTATAAACCTTGTGTTATTGCTACCATAAACGGGTCTATGTAAAAGGAAGTATTGAACATACTGCTGTGGCAGTCAGATTGACATAGTTTGAAAGTCTCATAAGGCTGCTGTACGTTTTCTGAGTTCAAATATTTGCATGAATAACCTGTAGCATTGCTCAGGATGAATGTTGTATAAGTCAAACATATTTCTGCAATTATATCTTTACTTGAGAGTCAAATATGAATGAATGAAGATGCTGTGTTTGATTATTATCCTTGTCCATTGTATTTCATTTGGAAACTGTCATATCATATGCAATGTGTTGAACTGAGTTTGGGTAAAATAGAACATATAACAAACTGAAAAAAAAAAAAACATTGAGCAAAAAGTCACAAGTGAAAACTCAGAACGGGGTTGGCCATTACATCAAGACAGGTGATTGTGCTTGGGAGAGAGGCTGCAGCAATCAAATCAAAGGCTGTGAGTAGGTCTCATAATTTTTTTTTGCATTAATTGTTGAGACCATATCTTTGTGTTGACATGCCCCAAGTTGGTGTCTCAAAAAACTTCAACTTTGTTTACTATATGAAATGGCTTTGGTTTCATTCTGTATCTCATTTTCAACAATAGAGGGCAATTCCAAGATTACAAACCAAAGAAAAACACACGTGTGTGGTGATGTGGATGGACTTAGTGAACACATCCACATAGCATAAAGGGCTTCAAAACAATGTTGGAAGCCAAGTTGACATTCAAATGGCCGTCAAAATTATTTCCATGGGTTTTAAGAGTTCAAATATTATACCCCTTATTGATAAAAATTAACCATTCCTATTGTTAGGATTGTGGAATTTTGTATATCAACCCTTCCCTGCACTTTAAAGCATCCTTGACAACCTACGGCTTATGGGCACAACCTTTGACAAGATGTCTTTTTTCCAAGACACCTTATCTATGTAAGTAGTGTCTAGACTCTCAAATACACAAAAAAATAACACCTGCCACCAAATGTGGGAAAAATGTCTTTTATTATTGTTACTATTTTTTCTATGCTTTCATTAAAATGCCTTTTATTATTTTTATTATTTTTCAATGCTTCATACAGATGATAGGGAGTGGCTTGCTATAAAGGGCGTGGCTATTTGGTCAGGTATTGGGTTCATGGCCTTTTGTAGGTGCCAGTGCTGCTGCTGTCTCCTCACTTCATGGTTCCCCTTCACTTAGCTTCTCCTTGACACTTAATGAGAGTCTCATATAATTTTATGAGTTAGAGGAATCAATTTACAATTTTCTTCAATGCCATAAACATGTATTCAAATTGGAGATAAAAGATACTATTTCCTTTGTATATGTATTGGAAGCATTAAATTAAGTTTTTGGATGATCTCTGCTCACCTCCTATTTATATCATCTCTAGTTTCTGCACTTTAATCTTGATTCAATTCAATTATTGGCAGGCTTGCATCTTTATCCTGTGTGATTTAATAAACCGTGCTGCATCCCATGGTGGTAGCTTGTCTCCATTGGTGATGTCAGGAAAATAATGCAACTCACCAAATTGATTCTTAGCTGCTCAACATCTAGAAGCGCCCCTAAGCCCTCAGCTAGTTGCTCTCTAAATTCCTTTGAGCCACTCATCAAACTTTGCAAGAAAAAGGGAAGGAAAGGCTTAAGAATTTTTTGCAGACAAAGGCTTGGAGTAAGTATTCGTCCTCCATTCCTTATCTCTTGTGTTGATTGCATTAACCTATGTTCGAAGGATATCTTTTGGCAGTGATCCTATCACACATCCTAGTGCCTCCCACAAATTTTGTCGAGTTTCCGTATAGAGCTCCATGGTGGTTCAAATAAGGATGGCTAGGCCCAACATGCATGGAACAAAGACACCAAGAACTTTGGAGTCTTAGTTGTGAAATGAGCCTCACAAATATTTCAAAATCATGCATTTAATTAATAGACGTCTCTTTCCATGCAACCAATTGAAGAGTGGCACATATCTCTTCATTAGTTGCAAGTGAGAGTGGGTGGTTTGGAAGAGTTTGCAAATTCACAAATTCCATGTTCACCAAGTTGGGAGCAGAGGCAGGGAGTGTAATTTCCATTTCAATTATGTAAAATCCACTTTGTAAAATTTTAAATTTGAGTTTTAAGCTCATTGAAGTGAAACTGGAAAGTAGAGGGACAGAGTAAATAAGATTGTCTTGTTCCTATTGCATGAATCTTGATTCATTTAAAGTTGTTTCCCTCCTCAAACTCTCACTCCCGCTCTTTAGTGCAATATTTCCTCCACTCAAAACATAAAGGGAAAATGAATTCGTTTAAAATTTTAAATATATAATGTGACATTTAAAACTTGTGAGGAAGCATATAACGAATTTATCGTTGCTTCTTAATAAATTTTTCTTAGATTCTTTTGAAAACAACAAAGATTAATATGAGACTGGAGGTTCAATGCTGTTTACTTGACTGCAACATGAAAAATAGTGCTTGTCATCATTTTAAATTCCTTAGAGATCCAAACTTGCAAAGTATTATGAAGCTTCATCTTATCAGTAAAAATTAAGAGCAACATGGGTTCACAGTAAAATAACTTTGTGATGCTCAACCCCATTCACTCATTGCCACAACACATCTTTGTATCACGTATACTCTCACACATGACTATACATGACATCAAAATTTCCGCACTCCTGTACCAGTTCATGCAAAATGAGCAAAGGAATACAATTCACAATGCTCAGGAGGCTTAACGTACAAATTTGTATGATTACAGACCTTTTTGTTTTGTTTGAAAAATATGCTAGTCACTTTAGAACCAGTAGCTTGAACTCATCGATTCAATCAAAATATTTACAAACAACATGTGCAATCAGCACATTGATCAAAATAATCCAATACACTATTGTAATCTAAATGTCACTTCGCTGAAAAAATGACAATTATGCCTTTGTGACTCCTTAAATGTCAATGAGGTATATGTTGAAATGTATCCTCTTCATTGAGAAAAAATCACTTGCATTTGTGAGAAAAAAATTAAAGCAAGATCTGCAGACACCATAATGCTTGATTCTTGACCTGTCAATTCTGCTCTCTAAAACAACCCTGATGTGAAAAGGAAGAATTCCCTGTACTTCTCAAAGCTATGTCACAAAAGCTCATATTCATGCTCATTCTGAGGCCTCAAGAGTTCAATCTTCATGAACCCCATTATGTGTTACTTGCACAAATTCCATTCTACGCACTTCTTGAATTTTGTAATGCTGCACCTACTTCTCAAGGTTGCCATGATGCTTATGTTGTATTGCGCTTGGATGTTTTCAGTCTGACTGTCCGACACCTCTCAAGGTTTCTGTTTTTGATTTTCAATAGAGGAAGTATCCCTGAATCACTTTTTCTGGTTTTGGATACGAGGAATCTAGTATGGATCACTATTGCAGGTTTCCAATCCATAATGACAATCCACATCTGGTATTTTCCAAAAATGATTGTGGTTACTTTGTTGGGCTAAATATACTTATTGAATCCAGGATTGTAAACTTATTATGGTGTTCAGCAAAGTATTTGCGCTAGAGCCACAGGGTTCAGGTTAGGTAGCTCAAATAAATGCATCTAATTTGGAAAGTAAGACTGGATGGAAGAATGATGATTAGAAAAGAGGAATGACTAATATTAAAGAGAATTGCTGAAATCTGAAAATGGTGGAAATTTTAAAATACTGAAATGAAACAAAACTAATCCTGAATGATCTAGACATGCCGAGACAAATACAAATTAGATATTAAACTATGAATAATAGAAGCACAGGTACAAAAATGCCAATGAGCAACAAACCATGCACACTCTAAATTCATTAAACAAAGATAAAATTACGTACACACAAAACCAACAATCTATCTATCCCTGAGGAGAATTCACCTACCACCAATCTTCTTGAGCAGGCCCTTTCCTATTCAGAGTGTGTGATCCTCTCTAAATCTGTAAGTCACACAATGATAAAAAACAATATTTGATTGTAGAAATGAAAGAATTTACAACATACATCTTGCAGCAAGTGTCCTCATTTTCTTCTTCTTTTCCTCCCCTTGGCAATACAAAATGCCTTCTTTTTTATAGAGAGGCTATGCCAACAAATTACTAAACAACTTACAATAGAATACAAATAGGATAACTAAATTAGTTGGCAATAAATCCAACTAATCTAATGTAATCCCATCAAATTAGTTGGCTAAACAAACTCAACTAATTTGGATCTACCCAATTTATTTAAAAAATAGTAATTCTATGTACGAAATCTAACCAAAATTTTGGGAGATATTTAAATTATCTAGTTTCTTTCTTATTCTGGTTTATTCCTACAGCGTGTGTGCTTTCCTAATTCATTCATAAAGTAGAACATCATTACAATAAATAATCACGTAATGTTGTTTGTGACATGAATAAAGCATCCTTTTTATGCTTAAGAGTTATGTCGATTATGATGCTAGAAACAAGTCTCTTTTATTCTACTTGAGTATGCCATATGGGGTTCTGTATATCACGATTATCTAATGTTTTTTATGAATATTCTTTTCATAGATACTAGACTTGGAGGATTCTCTATCACAGCTGAAAGTTATCCATATTGCTGGAACTAAGGGGAAGGTAATCCTGTTTATCATTGGCTGTTTCTTCACGATTAAATAATTTCATTCTTAATGTTTGCTAGTCTTATTGAAAATGCTATATACATATATGTATATATACATCTATGACATTTAGAAATTCATATATGTATATACATATACACCTACATATATACATATATGTATATGTGCTTACATATATTATTATATATACATGTATCTATACATACATATATCATTACACACACACATAATATATAGATATGCATACATACATATTAAAAAAAAATGTGCTGATCAGAATAACAATTAGATGGAAATGACACTGCACACCCTTAAAGTGCCGAAATTGATCATTAATTATACTGCAAATAGCAAATCTGAATTATATATGCCCAAATACATCAAATATAGTTGCTGTCCATGAGTGATATAATCTTAATTGTGTCAATATTAGGATCCAACAAGAAGTATGAAAGCCAATGGACTGATTTTACTTGCAAAATGACGATTGCAAATGTTGATATGAAATGTGGAAACTAATTTCATAATAGATAAAATATTTGCCACTCACAAGACCTTCTGAGAATGTACGGCTGGCAGACCCAGCTAGTTTCTGTAATGAGCTACCCCAAAAGTGGTCTGATTTTTAAACTTTGTATCATGCAGTACTGAATTTTAAAATAAGGTTTGCATGGTTCTAGTTTGTTTTGATGATTAATTGCAGGATTTCCAATGACAGAAAATTCCAGAATTACCAACAGAAACAATTATCAGAATGGTACTGATATCAATTCACTGAAGATTATCAAATGAACAGCAAATTACAAATTTCAAGAAACAGATTTAGTTCTGACCTTTACTTACAGTAACAAACAAAGCTGTGTTAAATGCCCAGCTCTGGTATTTATTTTGCCAATTCTAAACTCAGGCCCCCCTCTGATTAATACAACTCCCACTGAATAATTTGGCCAAGATTAAAATATTTCGTCCTGATGATTCTTAATCTGGAGTTTGTTCCAAAACATTTCAAGTCCTTAGACTTCCCAGCCTCCACATAAATACAGCTCCATTACTCGAATTCCTGCCTTGAATGCTGATAGGCCCTGTTGCGATGGTATCCGGGCGATAACAATTAGATTAATGACTTCCCTATTACATTGCCCACCAGAAATAACTCATGATTTTGTTGTTCAACCCACACCAGCCTGGATGATTTCAGAAACACTCACACGACCTATCCCTGGATTGGTTCGAACATTAATCTTCAGGTCATAGCCTTGTTTAGAGTAGCTTAGACGGGTACAGGAATAAATGACTCTCCCTCTTTTTCCAGTAGCGCACGGCAAGAAAGGAAAGACTTCCGCTCATAGAACACAACCACCCGACCGTAGAAATGCCTGCTTGTTTTCAAGACCACCCTGAATTTTAGCACAACCCATCAATGAGGAATCGTGGCTATAAACTTCAAGAATTTTCTGTGCAGTTCATATGACAATGGCAGACCATGAGTATTCGCCCAGCTCTTTTCAGTTCTCCAAAACTCTGGCAACAAACAATTCAATGATAAAACCTGACTATATTGTTGCTTGCTTCAGATGGAAGACGTTTATCTTCTTGGTGCAATTCATAGGCTCAAATTAACTCCATATTAATATAATGACTACCCAGAAGGAATCCGATAGTTACCGGCTCCTGTTAACACAATGTACTGAACATCTGCAATATTTAATAACAATATGAAATTCTCTTTTAATTCTCATACTCTGTCTTTAAACTGGAGCAGATATCCAAACTACAACGAGTTACTTGGTCACAATTCAAAAAACAACACAAGCTATCTAAACCAACAAATTGCCCAGGATGCATCTTTCAACATCGGAGGCAATATAGTCCACAGAGTTTTCTCGTCTCCATAGAGTCCCAGAAATTGCACTACCAAAACCTTCATCCAAAAATTTACCCCCTCCCGCAAAATGCTCTCCTAGAACTTTATTCTTCTCAACTCTGTAACTCCTCCCCGACTTCTTGTATTCTCCTTTTTTCCCTTCTTTTTATTTTTAAACTTTTAAGAATTCACTTCAAAAGCAACTTAATTAATTCATTTTAACTTTTTTCCAGAATTTAAGTTACTTTTGCTCCATTAAATAATTAACTTTAGTTGTCCTTTTTAAGTTAATCTCTTTGGACAACATAAGAATTAATTATCTAATTACAATGCTGACTTGCAAAAATTGGGGACATTACAGTTTCAGACTTGTATGACACCAAAGAACTAGTACAGATGCTGAATGGAGAAGTGTATGGTTGTTACAGGTGAAAGAATATGGATTGGCAGTTAGGAAAGTGACCAAACAGCTGTCAAAATCATGTCAAGACTCAAAACCCTCCTAGTTGCTGGTTGCTCCACAATTTGTGCCCTAAGCTTATACGGCCACTCTAGAATAAACCCTCAAATGGTACAAAATATCTGAAATGTAGGCGCTCCAAAATAGATGAAAAATCAGCAACAATGAATGTGGAAATATCTTAAAATGCAGTGATGAATCCTATTGAAGATGTCAAATTATTTGCTTGCAAATCCAACACCAAAATTTTTGAAACTTGCAGAGGGTTTTTGTCCTCCAAGACCTTCAAACTGCCAAGGGTTTTCGTCCTCGGTTGTGAGATTGAGCACAAAGCTCTAATGTGAAATGCCAAATAAAGTCAAGATGCCAAAAATGAATCCAAGCGTCACATTTTTAAACCTTTCCGCAATGGACCCTTGAATTAAAAATTTCCCTCTAATGTATTTAAAAATATTTTTAGTATTAAGTGTCTAAAAACAATTTTTTTAATTAATTATAAAAATAGTATTGATTTGGCCCTTAGATCATAAAATTACTTGGCCCAACTTAAAATAATATTATTAATTCTTTCACTCTGTAAAAGGGACATGACTGTCAGGTCTATGAATTCTCTCGACTGCATGAGCCCTATTGTGAACCTGTGGAAATCAATAACAAACGATACCAATCCCTCATCAATCTTGTTTATTCTATTAATCATTCCTCTCTAATTCTCTTTTATTCCCTTCCAGTTTTGCATCAGCAAGGTTGCATTTTCTTGATTGAATTCCTGTGGTTTTGTTATGGTGCTTCATGACTTTCATAAGACCATTTAAATTGTCATTGATATTGGCCAATACCAAATGGATGGTTCTTTGAGAGCGGGGTTGGGGTTTTCCTTAGTATTTTTATCACTTGAATTGGTTGTTTGTTCTTTGTGGAAGGTGTTTGATTATGTAACTAGCTAGTTTACTGAGATTGAATTGATTAGGGTTTTTTTGAAAAGCAGTATTTTTATGGTTCTTATAATTAGTTTGAGTTGGAAGCTCACATGTAATCCTTGTAATCACAATGATAGTACTCTTCACAGGTGGTTAAGTGCTCCCATGTTTTGAGTCATGGGTGGTGGATAAGGACTCCTAAGTTAACTCCACTCTCTAGAAAACAAGTGATTCATCTATTTGTGACTTATTGCTCAAATTCTTTGCTCTTCAGATTTGAAGTAAACTAAATAACTTTTTAGTAAATAAAATAAATCAATACTGATATCTTTTGGTAACTTTAGATAGATGGATTTAAGATATCTATACTAGTTTCACTTTTTGGGAAAGTTTTAGTTTCCATAATTTCAGAGCTTAGTTTGGCTCATACATTCTCCTCTGTTGTCACTAGATCATATGTGCTCCTAAAAAAGTCACATTCATGATTGTTCACTATGGTTGCAATATATTTCATTCCTAAAGAATTAAATCTTTCAGGCTTTTATGACTTGTAAATGTTTGTCTAAATGGACCTAGGAATGGCATTGGGGGAAAATTTCTCATATGGAGATTTAGAAAAGATTTGATTTATAAACAATTCTAAGTGCTGTTTGAAAAGAGCTCTTGAATGTGATTTCTAGTTTAGCTCATGATCTACCTATTAGCCTCTGGTATGATAGAGTTCAAACTTTTTAAGTTTTGTTTACTTGGGCAGGTTTGGCATCTACTTTTTATGCAAGCTCAATGCCATATCCGGTTTTCTTGGGTTTTTGTCAGTCCCATAACTACTGCAGCTATGTTTTAACAGGGATAAGTGTACCTCTCCTAAAATAATATTTGGATTTATGGAAGAGAAATGCTTTTGCAGATTACTGTTCTATTTATTTTTCTCAGGCATTGGGAGTAGTTTGACAGTCTGGAATACATTCTGATTTCTTTAATTTTGTACTATTCTTCTTCCTGGCCAAGATCACCATAAATTGATCTACCTTAATCATGAAAAAAGAACAACAATTAAAACTTTGGTCAATGGAGAAACAAATTCAGTGGGTCCTGAATTGGTATTGTTCTTTTTGTTGTTGTAAGGTGTTCATAAGAAACTTACAAGGATACCATTGTAGTCAATGATAGAAATTGTTTTCCTTCATTTTTCAGTAAATCCTTTTCCTGGCCAGAGAGGGTCAACCTACAGGGAACATGTCACTTTAGAGAATCTAAGGTAGAACTCACAAACTGCCTGAGGTGTGCTGAGGATTGAACCTGGGTCAGCTAGCGTAAACATTCAACTATTTACTTCCAGACAACAGCCTGACCAGCAACTTGATATTAAACCTAAAGGCTAAAACCTTTCAGCATAAATTAAAAATGTTTAATGTAGCAAGATAAATTGCCAAAATTGCAGCTCAGTAATTTATTATTTATGGAATACATCTTGCTTGCAATTCTCATAGATGAAATTTTTATATCTACTTAGGTAGTATACCTACTATGATTTTTAAATGATAAATAAGTGTTGGCGTTTCAATTAGCACCTCTGGAGTGCTTATTGGAAATGGACAGCTATGCACAGTGCGTGATGACTGCTCTTCAAATTATGGAGGGGAAGCTCCCTCTTGTTTGCTGATGTTTGCGTAAAAGTAAAATGGACTAAGTGTTCCTATCTTTTTTACTCAGCGGGCAGGACACAAGGGTGCATAAACACAATGCGTTGCAGCTAAGGTTTTCTCTGGTTTTTGCAGATCTTAACTACAACTAAACTAACTTTTAATCTATCCTATCTCTTCAAGGTAAACAGAGCATGAGGGCATAGGAGCGGGAATGGATTGGTTGGATCACTTGGGCCGACCGTCTCTCAAAATGCGTTCAAGGCTCTGAACTCTCATATTTTATGCTGGAATAAGGCTTTATGCAAGCAATCACTCTTAGGGTAACATGAATCTCAAACTTGCCAAGGAGGAGGAACCCCTGTTCGAGGTGTAGGGGATGCAACTCACTAGAAACAACAAATAACGATGAACTGGCTAACAGGATTCCTGAGGAGGTGATGACACCTGTCCAAAGTGTAGGCTGAAATACAACTCATTAAAAAACATCAAACGATAACTATTAACATCAAAATACCCAAGGAGGTGACGACACTTGTCCAAGGGGGAGATTGAAACAATAAGTTATAAGAACGAGACGTTGATAGAACTTGAATCTTTGGATCAAATTGCATGTGCCTTTTGATTTATATCTTCAAACTTTCTCAACGAATTACAAAGGTTTGGGACAACGAAGGTACGAAATCATACACAATTGCTTATCAAAACCAAACAACTCCCATCCAAGAGTGAACAAATATAGACTTGCAAGCTTGTTGACACAATGGTGCAACAATTTTACCTAGTAAATAAAGGTTACAAAATAATGAGCAAAGACTCTTATTTATAGAAACTCAAAAGAGTAGGCAACCCTAAAATCTCCTTGAGTTAACAATCAGTTCTTGCCAATCTGCAAGATTTATTCCTATGTCTTAAAGTAGGTGAGCTAGCAGTTAACTGGAAATCTACTTCAGTTAATTGAAACTAAACTAAAAGTGAACTTCAATTACAAAAAGTGCCTCCAAAATAGAGATCCACAATTAGTGGAGATCTGAGATAGACATCCATAATTGGTGGGATCTGACATGCATGATCAGTGGGACAGTGAGTTAACTTGGAATGAGGCATCAAGTTAACTCTTGTTGCCATTAATGCTATTTTGAAGGGTAGGACGTCTTAACTAGGTGTTTGACACCTCATCACCTCTAGTCAACAGTTCCTCTAGCTAGTCATTGACTTCTTCTGCCTCTCACAATCTGCTTTTGATATTCGATCTTCTTTGCAGTTGCGTCATCTAGCCTTGTTGACATGGAATGTGGAAGGTAGTGTGGTAGTAATCCGTGGCGGCTCTGTGTTTGGAATGACTACCTTCCGCATTTGGCTATCCATTGAACGGTGATGTCATTTATGCCTTCCAAGGCATCCATCTTGACTACAGGCTTCACTTGATGCATGTCTGTGTCGAGTGTTTTTCAGAAGGTCGTGAAGTAGGACCATTTTGGTCTTGATTTCAACTTGAGAGTACTATACTCTGAAAAACTTGACTGTTGACTGTAAATGAGGATATGTTCAGACAACTTCTGTAAACCTCTAAAAATAGCCACCTGTCGAGAAATATTTTTCCGGAAAAAATCTGACACATGGGTATTGTTCGTGCTTCAATGCTGAACAAACCCAGTTCGTTTGATTTTCAAATTCATGACTTTTTCCGGAAATCCCTAAAAATAGGGGCAACAAGTTACTGTTTTTGGAAAAATTCAACAAGTGGGTTTTGTTGAAAAAGCCATGCTGATCATACCTAGTCGGTTAGATATGTGATTATCTGCTGTTTTCTTGGACATGCAAGAAGATCTAAGACAAGAAGAAGATTGGAAGTTATCAACTTCCTTTCTGGATCTTCAAAAAAAATCATGCCTCTAGATGCAACCTCTGATAAGTTGTTCCTCTGTGCAACTGATGTTCAAAAATATGAAGAACGGTGAAAACCCCTCTATCAGATCTTGAAAAGACGTTTTGGAGAAGAAATTGCTGTTCTTGAGCTTCAACCTGCAAAGAGAAACAATGAATAATGAAGCCTAGACTTGATACATAGTGTTTGATGTTGAATCAATTAAGTTTAGGCGCCAACACATGATGGAGGAGTCTTTCTGCTTGATATGGAGCTCACAACACTGATTTCCACCAATTTGTGGACATTTTAGACATGGAAAGGCTTCAAAAATATCTTAACTTTAGTCAACTAGATCTATGTTGACTTTAGGCATCCAAGTTGAGAAGTTGAAGATATCTTCATTCTTTTTCATGGTGAAGTGCCTCTGTTTGATCCTCGATCCTGGTTGCTCAGTTGATCTTGAGATGTTGCTGATAGATCCATTGCTGAGATGGAACAACTTTGATGAAGTGTGCCTGGGAGCTGTAAAGCTCAAAACCTGAGTTTGATGCCTCTAATTCTTGGACGCCTTTTCCCAAGATGGTGTCATTTTCACCAGAATTAGCCAATTTCTTGAGTGTTCTTCAATTCCATCCAGTTTGACCCTCTGTGCTTTGGTTTGAGATCATTGATGACTGATGAGTCTAACGATCTTGCTGAAACATGGGATGGATAACCAGTTCAATCCCATAAAGAATGACTGGCTTCGCGAATCCTGAAAGTTGATTTAGATGCCTTAAAAGTTTGGGC
>VDFB02281521.1:0-66676 GCA_007258455.2 Sequoia sempervirens
GGAGTAAGTATTCGTCCTCCATTCCTCCATTCCTTATCTCTTGTGTTGATTGCATTAACCTACGTTCGAAGGATATCTTTTGGCAGTGATCCTATCACACATCCTAGTGCCTTCCACAAATTTTGTCGAGTTTCCGTATAGAGCTCCATGGTGGTTCAAATAAGGATGGCTAGGCCCAACATGCATGGAACAAAGACACCAAGAACTTTGGAGTCTTAGTTGTGAAATGAGCCTCACAAATATTTCAAAATCATGCATTTAATTAATAGACGTCTCTTTCCATGCAACCAATTGAAGAGTGGCACATATCTCTTCATTAGTTGCAAGTGAGAGTGGGTGGTTTGGAAGAGTTTGCAAATTCACAAATTCCATGTTCACCAAGTTGGGAGCAGAGGCAGGGAGTGTAATTTCCATTTCAATTATGTAAAATCCACTTTGTAAAATTTTAAATTTGAGTTTTAAGCTCATTGAAGTGAAACTGGAAAGTAGAGGGACAGAGTAAATAAGATTGTCTTGTTCCTATTGCATGAATCTTGATTCATTTAAAGTTGTTTCCCTCCTCAAACTCTCACTCCCGCTCTTTAGTGCAATATTTCCTCCACTCAAAACATAAAGGGAAAATGAATTCGTTTAAAATTTTAAATATATAATGTGACATTTAAAACTTGTGAGGAAGCATATAACGAATTTATCGTTGCTTCTTAATAAATTTTTCTTAGATTCTTTTGAAAACAACAAAGATTAATATGAGACTGGAGGTTCAATGCTGTTTACTTGACTGCAACATGAAAAATAGTGCTTGTCATCATTTTAAATTCCTTAGAGATCCAAACTTGCAAAGTATTATGAAGCTTCATCTTATCAGTAAAAATTAAGAGCAACATGGGTTCACAGTAAAATAACTTTGTGATGCTCAACCCCATTCACTCATTGCCACAACACATCTTTGTATCACGTATACTCTCACACATGACTATACATGACATCAAAATTTCCGCACTCCTGTACCAGTTCATGCAAAATGAGCAAAGGAATACAATTCACAATGCTCAGGAGGCTTAACGTACAAATTTGTATGATTACAGACCTTTTTGTTTTGTTTGAAAAATATGCTAGTCACTTTAGAACCAGTAGCTTGAACTCATCGATTCAATCAAAATATTTACAAACAACATGTGCAATCAGCACATTGATCAAAATAATCCAATACACTATTGTAATCTAAATGTCACTTCGCTGAAAAAATGACAATTATGCCTTTGTGACTCCTTAAATGTCAATGAGGTATATGTTGAAATGTATCCTCTTCATTGAGAAAAAATCACTTGCATTTGTGAGAAAAAAATTAAAGCAAGATCTGCAGACACCATAATGCTTGATTCTTGACCTGTCAATTCTGCTCTCTAAAACAACCCTGATGTGAAAAGGAAGAATTCCCTGTACTTCTCAAAGCTATGTCACAAAAGCTCATATTCATGCTCATTCTGAGGCCTCAAGAGTTCAATCTTCATGAACCCCATTATGTGTTACTTGCACAAATTCCATTCTACGCACTTCTTGAATTTTGTAATGCTGCACCTACTTCTCAAGGTTGCCATGATGCTTATGTTGTATTGCGCTTGGATGTTTTCAGTCTGACTGTCCGACACCTCTCAAGGTTTCTGTTTTTGATTTTCAATAGAGGAAGTATCCCTGAATCACTTTTTCTGGTTTTGGATACGAGGAATCTAGTATGGATCACTATTGCAGGTTTCCAATCCATAATGACAATCCACATCTGGTATTTTCCAAAAATGATTGTGGTTACTTTGTTGGGCTAAATATACTTATTGAATCCAGGATTGTAAACTTATTATGGTGTTCAGCAAAGTATTTGCGCTAGAGCCACAGGGTTCAGGTTAGGTAGCTCAAATAAATGCATCTAATTTGGAAAGTAAGACTGGATGGAAGAATGATGATTAGAAAAGAGGAATGACTAATATTAAAGAGAATTGCTGAAATCTGAAAATGGTGGAAATTTTAAAATACTGAAATGAAACAAAACTAATCCTGAATGATCTAGACATGCCGAGACAAATACAAATTAGATATTAAACTATGAATAATAGAAGCACAGGTACAAAAATGCCAATGAGCAACAAACCATGCACACTCTAAATTCATTAAACAAAGATAAAATTACGTACACACAAAACCAACAATCTATCTATCCCTGAGGAGAATTCACCTACCACCAATCTTCTTGAGCAGGCCCTTTCCTATTCAGAGTGTGTGATCCTCTCTAAATCTGTAAGTCACACAATGATAAAAAACAATATTTGATTGTAGAAATGAAAGAATTTACAACATACATCTTGCAGCAAGTGTCCTCATTTTCTTCTTCTTTTCCTCCCCTTGGCAATACAAAATGCCTTCTTTTTTATAGAGAGGCTATGCCAACAAATTACTAAACAACTTACAATAGAATACAAATAGGATAACTAAATTAGTTGGCAATAAATCCAACTAATCTAATGTAATCCCATCAAATTAGTTGGCTAAACAAACTCAACTAATTTGGATCTACCCAATTTATTTAAAAAATAGTAATTCTATGTACGAAATCTAACCAAAATTTTGGGAGATATTTAAATTATCTAGTTTCTTTCTTATTCTGGTTTATTCCTACAGCGTGTGTGCTTTCCTAATTCATTCATAAAGTAGAACATCATTACAATAAATAATCACGTAATGTTGTTTGTGACATGAATAAAGCATCCTTTTTATGCTTAAGAGTTATGTCGATTATGATGCTAGAAACAAGTCTCTTTTATTCTACTTGAGTATGCCATATGGGGTTCTGTATATCACGATTATCTAATGTTTTTTATGAATATTCTTTTCATAGATACTAGACTTGGAGGATTCTCTATCACAGCTGAAAGTTATCCATATTGCTGGAACTAAGGGGAAGGTAATCCTGTTTATCATTGGCTGTTTCTTCACGATTAAATAATTTCATTCTTAATGTTTGCTAGTCTTATTGAAAATGCTATATACATATATGTATATATACATCTATGACATTTAGAAATTCATATATGTATATACATATACACCTACATATATACATATATGTATATGTGCTTACATATATTATTATATATACATGTATCTATACATACATATATCATTACACACACACATAATATATAGATATGCATACATACATATTAAAAAAAAATGTGCTGATCAGAATAACAATTAGATGGAAATGACACTGCACACCCTTAAAGTGCCGAAATTGATCATTAATTATACTGCAAATAGCAAATCTGAATTATATATGCCCAAATACATCAAATATAGTTGCTGTCCATGAGTGATATAATCTTAATTGTGTCAATATTAGGATCCAACAAGAAGTATGAAAGCCAATGGACTGATTTTACTTGCAAAATGACGATTGCAAATGTTGATATGAAATGTGGAAACTAATTTCATAATAGATAAAATATTTGCCACTCACAAGACCTTCTGAGAATGTACGGCTGGCAGACCCAGCTAGTTTCTGTAATGAGCTACCCCAAAAGTGGTCTGATTTTTAAACTTTGTATCATGCAGTACTGAATTTTAAAATAAGGTTTGCATGGTTCTAGTTTGTTTTGATGATTAATTGCAGGATTTCCAATGACAGAAAATTCCAGAATTACCAACAGAAACAATTATCAGAATGGTACTGATATCAATTCACTGAAGATTATCAAATGAACAGCAAATTACAAATTTCAAGAAACAGATTTAGTTCTGACCTTTACTTACAGTAACAAACAAAGCTGTGTTAAATGCCCAGCTCTGGTATTTATTTTGCCAATTCTAAACTCAGGCCCCCCTCTGATTAATACAACTCCCACTGAATAATTTGGCCAAGATTAAAATATTTCGTCCTGATGATTCTTAATCTGGAGTTTGTTCCAAAACATTTCAAGTCCTTAGACTTCCCAGCCTCCACATAAATACAGCTCCATTACTCGAATTCCTGCCTTGAATGCTGATAGGCCCTGTTGCGATGGTATCCGGGCGATAACAATTAGATTAATGACTTCCCTATTACATTGCCCACCAGAAATAACTCATGATTTTGTTGTTCAACCCACACCAGCCTGGATGATTTCAGAAACACTCACACGACCTATCCCTGGATTGGTTCGAACATTAATCTTCAGGTCATAGCCTTGTTTAGAGTAGCTTAGACGGGTACAGGAATAAATGACTCTCCCTCTTTTTCCAGTAGCGCACGGCAAGAAAGGAAAGACTTCCGCTCATAGAACACAACCACCCGACCGTAGAAATGCCTGCTTGTTTTCAAGACCACCCTGAATTTTAGCACAACCCATCAATGAGGAATCGTGGCTATAAACTTCAAGAATTTTCTGTGCAGTTCATATGACAATGGCAGACCATGAGTATTCGCCCAGCTCTTTTCAGTTCTCCAAAACTCTGGCAACAAACAATTCAATGATAAAACCTGACTATATTGTTGCTTGCTTCAGATGGAAGACGTTTATCTTCTTGGTGCAATTCATAGGCTCAAATTAACTCCATATTAATATAATGACTACCCAGAAGGAATCCGATAGTTACCGGCTCCTGTTAACACAATGTACTGAACATCTGCAATATTTAATAACAATATGAAATTCTCTTTTAATTCTCATACTCTGTCTTTAAACTGGAGCAGATATCCAAACTACAACGAGTTACTTGGTCACAATTCAAAAAACAACACAAGCTATCTAAACCAACAAATTGCCCAGGATGCATCTTTCAACATCGGAGGCAATATAGTCCACAGAGTTTTCTCGTCTCCATAGAGTCCCAGAAATTGCACTACCAAAACCTTCATCCAAAAATTTACCCCCTCCCGCAAAATGCTCTCCTAGAACTTTATTCTTCTCAACTCTGTAACTCCTCCCCGACTTCTTGTATTCTCCTTTTCTCCCTTCTTTTTATTTTTAAACTTTTAAGAATTCACTTCAAAAGCAACTTAATTAATTCATTTTAACTTTTTTCCAGAATTTAAGTTACTTTTGCTCCATTAAATAATTAACTTTAGTTGTCCTTTTTAAGTTAATCTCTTTGGACAACATAAGAATTAATTATCTAATTACAATGCTGACTTGCAAAAATTGGGGACATTACAGTTTCAGACTTGTATGACACCAAAGAACTAGTACAGATGCTGAATGGAGAAGTGTATGGTTGTTACAGGTGAAAGAATATGGATTGGCAGTTAGGAAAGTGACCAAACAGCTGTCAAAATCATGTCAAGACTCAAAACCCTCCTAGTTGCTGGTTGCTCCACAATTTGTGCCCTAAGCTTATACGGCCACTCTAGAATAAACCCTCAAATGGTACAAAATATCTGAAATGTAGGCGCTCCAAAATAGATGAAAAATCAGCAACAATGAATGTGGAAATATCTTAAAATGCAGTGATGAATCCTATTGAAGATGTCAAATTATTTGCTTGCAAATCCAACACCAAAATTTTTGAAACTTGCAGAGGGTTTTTGTCCTCCAAGACCTTCAAACTGCCAAGGGTTTTCGTCCTCGGTTGTGAGATTGAGCACAAAGCTCTAATGTGAAATGCCAAATAAAGTCAAGATGCCAAAAATGAATCCAAGCGTCACATTTTTAAACCTTTCCGCAATGGACCCTTGAATTAAAAATTTCCCTCTAATGTATTTAAAAATATTTTTAGTATTAAGTGTCTAAAAACAATTTTTTTAATTAATTATAAAAATAGTATTGATTTGGCCCTTAGATCATAAAATTACTTGGCCCAACTTAAAATAATATTATTAATTCTTTCACTCTGTAAAAGGGACATGACTGTCAGGTCTATGAATTCTCTCGACTGCATGAGCCCTATTGTGAACCTGTGGAAATCAATAACAAACGATACCAATCCCTCATCAATCTTGTTTATTCTATTAATCATTCCTCTCTAATTCTCTTTTATTCCCTTCCAGTTTTGCATCAGCAAGGTTGCATTTTCTTGATTGAATTCCTGTGGTTTTGTTATGGTGCTTCATGACTTTCATAAGACCATTTAAATTGTCATTGATATTGGCCAATACCAAATGGATGGTTCTTTGAGAGCGGGGTTGGGGTTTTCCTTAGTATTTTTATCACTTGAATTGGTTGTTTGTTCTTTGTGGAAGGTGTTTGATTATGTAACTAGCTAGTTTACTGAGATTGAATTGATTAGGGTTTTTTTGAAAAGCAGTATTTTTATGGTTCTTATAATTAGTTTGAGTTGGAAGCTCACATGTAATCCTTGTAATCACAATGATAGTACTCTTCACAGGTGGTTAAGTGCTCCCATGTTTTGAGTCATGGGTGGTGGATAAGGACTCCTAAGTTAACTCCACTCTCTAGAAAACAAGTGATTCATCTATTTGTGACTTATTGCTCAAATTCTTTGCTCTTCAGATTTGAAGTAAACTAAATAACTTTTTAGTAAATAAAATAAATCAATACTGATATCTTTTGGTAACTTTAGATAGATGGATTTAAGATATCTATACTAGTTTCACTTTTTGGGAAAGTTTTAGTTTCCATAATTTCAGAGCTTAGTTTGGCTCATACATTCTCCTCTGTTGTCACTAGATCATATGTGCTCCTAAAAAAGTCACATTCATGATTGTTCACTATGGTTGCAATATATTTCATTCCTAAAGAATTAAATCTTTCAGGCTTTTATGACTTGTAAATGTTTGTCTAAATGGACCTAGGAATGGCATTGGGGGAAAATTTCTCATATGGAGATTTAGAAAAGATTTGATTTATAAACAATTCTAAGTGCTGTTTGAAAAGAGCTCTTGAATGTGATTTCTAGTTTAGCTCATGATCTACCTATTAGCCTCTGGTATGATAGAGTTCAAACTTTTTAAGTTTTGTTTACTTGGGCAGGTTTGGCATCTACTTTTTATGCAAGCTCAATGCCATATCCGGTTTTCTTGGGTTTTTGTCAGTCCCATAACTACTGCAGCTATGTTTTAACAGGGATAAGTGTACCTCTCCTAAAATAATATTTGGATTTATGGAAGAGAAATGCTTTTGCAGATTACTGTTCTATTTATTTTTCTCAGGCATTGGGAGTAGTTTGACAGTCTGGAATACATTCTGATTTCTTTAATTTTGTACTATTCTTCTTCCTGGCCAAGATCACCATAAATTGATCTACCTTAATCATGAAAAAAGAACAACAATTAAAACTTTGGTCAATGGAGAAACAAATTCAGTGGGTCCTGAATTGGTATTGTTCTTTTTGTTGTTGTAAGGTGTTCATAAGAAACTTACAAGGATACCATTGTAGTCAATGATAGAAATTGTTTTCCTTCATTTTTCAGTAAATCCTTTTCCTGGCCAGAGAGGGTCAACCTACAGGGAACATGTCACTTTAGAGAATCTAAGGTAGAACTCACAAACTGCCTGAGGTGTGCTGAGGATTGAACCTGGGTCAGCTAGCGTAAACATTCAACTATTTACTTCCAGACAACAGCCTGACCAGCAACTTGATATTAAACCTAAAGGCTAAAACCTTTCAGCATAAATTAAAAATGTTTAATGTAGCAAGATAAATTGCCAAAATTGCAGCTCAGTAATTTATTATTTATGGAATACATCTTGCTTGCAATTCTCATAGATGAAATTTTTATATCTACTTAGGTAGTATACCTACTATGATTTTTAAATGATAAATAAGTGTTGGCGTTTCAATTAGCACCTCTGGAGTGCTTATTGGAAATGGACAGCTATGCACAGTGCGTGATGACTGCTCTTCAAATTATGGAGGGGAAGCTCCCTCTTGTTTGCTGATGTTTGCGTAAAAGTAAAATGGACTAAGTGTTCCTATCTTTTTTACTCAGCGGGCAGGACACAAGGGTGCATAAACACAATGCGTTGCAGCTAAGGTTTTCTCTGGTTTTTGCAGATCTTAACTACAACTAAACTAACTTTTAATCTATCCTATCTCTTCAAGGTAAACAGAGCATGAGGGCATAGGAGCGGGAATGGATTGGTTGGATCACTTGGGCCGACCGTCTCTCAAAATGCGTTCAAGGCTCTGAACTCTCATATTTTATGCTGGAATAAGGCTTTATGCAAGCAATCACTCTTAGGGTAACATGAATCTCAAACTTGCCAAGGAGGAGGAACCCCTGTTCGAGGTGTAGGGGATGCAACTCACTAGAAACAACAAATAACGATGAACTGGCTAACAGGATTCCTGAGGAGGTGATGACACCTGTCCAAAGTGTAGGCTGAAATACAACTCATTAAAAAACATCAAACGATAACTATTAACATCAAAATACCCAAGGAGGTGACGACACTTGTCCAAGGGGGAGATTGAAACAATAAGTTATAAGAACGAGACGTTGATAGAACTTGAATCTTTGGATCAAATTGCATGTGCCTTTTGATTTATATCTTCAAACTTTCTCAACGAATTACAAAGGTTTGGGACAACGAAGGTACGAAATCATACACAATTGCTTATCAAAACCAAACAACTCCCATCCAAGAGTGAACAAATATAGACTTGCAAGCTTGTTGACACAATGGTGCAACAATTTTACCTAGTAAATAAAGGTTACAAAATAATGAGCAAAGACTCTTATTTATAGAAACTCAAAAGAGTAGGCAACCCTAAAATCTCCTTGAGTTAACAATCAGTTCTTGCCAATCTGCAAGATTTATTCCTATGTCTTAAAGTAGGTGAGCTAGCAGTTAACTGGAAATCTACTTCAGTTAATTGAAACTAAACTAAAAGTGAACTTCAATTACAAAAAGTGCCTCCAAAATAGAGATCCACAATTAGTGGAGATCTGAGATAGACATCCATAATTGGTGGGATCTGACATGCATGATCAGTGGGACAGTGAGTTAACTTGGAATGAGGCATCAAGTTAACTCTTGTTGCCATTAATGCTATTTTGAAGGGTAGGACGTCTTAACTAGGTGTTTGACACCTCATCACCTCTAGTCAACAGTTCCTCTAGCTAGTCATTGACTTCTTCTGCCTCTCACAATCTGCTTTTGATATTCGATCTTCTTTGCAGTTGCGTCATCTAGCCTTGTTGACATGGAATGTGGAAGGTAGTGTGGTAGTAATCCGTGGCGGCTCTGTGTTTGGAATGACTACCTTCCGCATTTGGCTATCCATTGAACGGTGATGTCATTTATGCCTTCCAAGGCATCCATCTTGACTACAGGCTTCACTTGATGCATGTCTGTGTCGAGTGTTTTTCAGAAGGTCGTGAAGTAGGACCATTTTGGTCTTGATTTCAACTTGAGAGTACTATACTCTGAAAAACTTGACTGTTGACTGTAAATGAGGATATGTTCAGACAACTTCTGTAAACCTCTAAAAATAGCCACCTGTCGAGAAATATTTTTCCGGAAAAAATCTGACACATGGGTATTGTTCGTGCTTCAATGCTGAACAAACCCAGTTCGTTTGATTTTCAAATTCATGACTTTTTCCGGAAATCCCTAAAAATAGGGGCAACAAGTTACTGTTTTTGGAAAAATTCAACAAGTGGGTTTTGTTGAAAAAGCCATGCTGATCATACCTAGTCGGTTAGATATGTGATTATCTGCTGTTTTCTTGGACATGCAAGAAGATCTAAGACAAGAAGAAGATTGGAAGTTATCAACTTCCTTTCTGGATCTTCAAAAAAAATCATGCCTCTAGATGCAACCTCTGATAAGTTGTTCCTCTGTGCAACTGATGTTCAAAAATATGAAGAACGGTGAAAACCCCTCTATCAGATCTTGAAAAGACGTTTTGGAGAAGAAATTGCTGTTCTTGAGCTTCAACCTGCAAAGAGAAACAATGAATAATGAAGCCTAGACTTGATACATAGTGTTTGATGTTGAATCAATTAAGTTTAGGCGCCAACACATGATGGAGGAGTCTTTCTGCTTGATATGGAGCTCACAACACTGATTTCCACCAATTTGTGGACATTTTAGACATGGAAAGGCTTCAAAAATATCTTAACTTTAGTCAACTAGATCTATGTTGACTTTAGGCATCCAAGTTGAGAAGTTGAAGATATCTTCATTCTTTTTCATGGTGAAGTGCCTCTGTTTGATCCTCGATCCTGGTTGCTCAGTTGATCTTGAGATGTTGCTGATAGATCCATTGCTGAGATGGAACAACTTTGATGAAGTGTGCCTGGGAGCTGTAAAGCTCAAAACCTGAGTTTGATGCCTCTAATTCTTGGACGCCTTTTCCCAAGATGGTGTCATTTTCACCAGAATTAGCCAATTTCTTGAGTGTTCTTCAATTCCATCCAGTTTGACCCTCTGTGCTTTGGTTTGAGATCATTGATGACTGATGAGTCTAACGATCTTGCTGAAACATGGGATGGATAACCAGTTCAATCCCATAAAGAATGACTGGCTTCGCGAATCCTGAAAGTTGATTTAGATGCCTTAAAAGTTTGGGCGCCCCTGGCCTGTAGGGGTGCTTTTGACCTTTTGACTAGTTATTTTTATGTTTCAAACTTTCACGAACTGCCCCAGTTTGATCTCTGTCGTCAGGTGTTTGATTTGTCTATTGTCTTTGCTGATAGTGTCATTGTTAAGATTGATCAAAACAGAGGAGGTCATCCTGGAGATCATTGAGCTTACACACTACATCTGATTGCCCAAAAAGATGGGCGCCTATTTCTAGGAAGGTGTAGTTTCCTTAGCACTTGTTCAATTTCTCCATGTTATTCATCTCGTCTTCACCTTTGGTGTTTCCTGCTTGATCTCTGTCTATGAAAGCCTGATAGGTCCTGTGAACATGTAGTTGGATTGATCGCGGAGCTGAGAGAGTGTTGAACAAATGCCTTGTAGAAAGCAGTTGTTAAAAACCTCATCAGGTCACTCAAAATGAAGGGCGCCCCGGGCCAGCAGGGGCGCTTTTGCCTTGATGTGCATTGATTTTCCTTCCATTTTGCATGCTTGAATGATTAACATCTGCTGTCGTTTGATGTGTCTCGCAGGCTGGCGAATAGGCTTGTTGTGGAGTTGAGTTGATGTCGGGGATATTACTTGAAGACGAGCTTGTTCAACAACTGACATCTTGACCCTCTAATTCAAGGGTGCCCTTGGTCAGCAGGGGCGCTTTTTCTCATGTTTGATTTCCATTTTTGACAGTACTTGCTTGCAGCATCTCTTGACTTTGCTTATGTTTGTCAGTGATCGATGAATCAGGCGGCTTCGCTTGACGATGCGTCAGAAAGCCAACAGAGAGATGAAGGAGATGACTGCCTTGGTGAAAGTTGATGACTGTTTTGGACCTTTTGAATTTAAGGGCGCCCCTGGCCTGCAGGGGCACTTTTAGCTACAGTTCCATCATTTCCTTTGAAAATCTTCATCTCTTCATATCTCGCGTTCGCCGTGTAGCTTGACTGGTTTGAGCGTTGTTGTTGACGACGCGAACGCGCATCTTTAGCAATCACCTTCACCGTGCTGCGTGTACAGGTGTTGGAAAAATGACTAAGGCATTGGATTGCACAGCCTCCTCTTGGTAGCAAGGCGTGCATTCTCCAGACTTAGTCAATTTTCAGCATTTTTCAACCTTAAAAAATCCCCTTCGTTGCAGAGCATCTTTTTGAGCGTTTTCGCCATGGATTCTTCGTTGAAGCTTTTAAGGCTTAGATTTCACCACCTGGCACTGGCCATTTTGCCATTAATGGCTGCGGAGGTCCTAGCTTTTTCCTTGAAAAATGAAAATAGACCCACCAGAGTAAACCAAACTTTTTGGTGATTTTGACTTGACCAGTGTGATCGTGAAGTCGATTAATCCTATCAAAATCATTTTCAATCATTTATAGGAAGGTCCTATTTTTAGGGGTTTTTCTAAAAACAGGGGTTTTGAAACCCTAATATTCAAATTTTCAGAAATTTGCAAGCATCTTCCTTGACACAAACCCACAAAAAGCCTATGTTTTGTTTGACCTAAAACATACTTTTGACAACAATTTTTCATGATTTAGATCATTTTAAGAAAAATTTCTCATTGAAGCAAAAATATATTTCGGGTACAACAAGAAGTTAGACGTAGTTGACATTTTCAGAATAATTAGAAACTTGACTGTAATGTACCCAACTAGGAATTTTTGTATTTTTTTAATTCTTATGTAATTTTCTGATTTTTGATGCAAAACCATGAACTGAAACAGCAAAACAAAATGAAACTAACTGCTGGAAACTTGTTATTGAAATCCTCTATGGCTGGAAAACAACATCAACTTCACCCACAGTAGCAAACTACAACTTGTACATGATAATAACCCAAATGAAAGTGCTGGTTATGGTTTGATATGAAATGGACAGCCACTTAACACCCTTTAACATACAATTACAGTCAGATTTGAGTAGTCAATGCTCACAAACTTCAAATACAAGTGCTGATATGATTGTAGATAAATGAATTAGCCATCAAATGGCAACAAACATTCAAGAATGAAACCCTAGGGTATTAAAATTGATTGGATTTGAATTAAACACCAAATTGTCACCTTCAAAATGCTCTATTTTTGACTTGCTGGGAAAACTCTACGTTTTTGGGTATGACTTGTCTTGGAATTGGATTTCATTGTGATTCGACTGTAGAAACGGGTAGTGTTCGATTTTTCAGTGGTTAGAATTGCTTGGAATCATCTAAGGGCGTATTTAAGCAATTCTAAGATTGACGTCGTATTTACAAATCAATTCCAATGGTGGATGAACAATCCAAAACCCTAAATGATAGTCATATAATAGGTTTTGAGTGATTAACTACTTGTAGCAACAACAAACATGTATTCTGTGTGATAATGCGTTGTAAAATCAGCAAACAGACATTTATGATTTTATGTTAGAAGCACTAACAAATCCAAGACGATATAACAAAACGTGACTAGTTAAAAGTCTTAATAGCTAATATATATTGTGTATAACTTTATATGCTGTAACTCTATATATTATACAGTATGGATTCGAAAGAGGTAAGGAAATAACAATTAAATATTAAATTATTAATCATAATGTAATTTTACATACTATTTTTTAATTTGTAAAATTTATTATATTAACACAAATTTTTATATTGTTAGGATATATATTGTTTTTATCATTATGTAAATTCAATATTGATCATAATGTATTTTTATCATACTAATATAAATTTATCATGTTGTATTTTAAAAAAAATTAGTATAAATTTCATGATAAATATTAAATTAACAATAGTATATAAACTAGATAAAAATAGTATGCATTTATTATTTTTAAATGCTTTTTGTACGGATATACCCAAAATATATCCAACTTTTTCTTTTTTTTTCATATTGGCATACCATACTATGCACCCACCCTCACACTTATTTCTGATTCGATAACTTAGTCAAAACGCCTTTGATTTGCAACTTGTTGGAGCAACTTACAATGGCTGATATGCACAATTTCAGACTTACAATATTTGGGTTTTGGCCTGGAATAACACTATGTAGGAACCCTTTATGGTGAATAATAGGCCAGTTGGTGGGTGGATCTGGCTGTAGAATTGCTGTTGCTGCAACAATGGCGAGGCAAATGACCTAGGCGGGTCATGTGGTAGGTGGAAATAGTCAATTGGAGGCTGCACTGTTAATTTTAAGATCAGATGTAATGCACAGAAAATTAATTCAAAATCAACACAATGACACAGCAGATACCTTGGGAAAACCGTCCTCTTGAGGGAGAAAAACCCAGCAACAATATATCACTTATATATTGAATGATAACACAAATAATCTCCTTTACAAGAGGCCGATATGACGGCCAGAATAAGCAACACAAATTGATGCAAACTCAGATACAACCAGATGTATATTGCTGATAAGAAACTCAGCCAGTAATATGCTCTTCTACAGAATTCACTATCTCCTCTATATGATTCGCACTTGTACTCCAAAGAATAATGAACTGAATGAATGAACAATGAGAGAACCATCTAATATATATACAATCTGGAAAGTTGTCACCCTTCAAGATAAGTTGGCCAGCAAAGAGGAAGACACCTCTTCGTAAAGACGCATCCAAAAAGGCAAGAAGTCGGCCACATAAAAACTCGTGCTTCTTTAAGAAATCGTGCCACTTCATTAATCATTAAGTCGGCCTTAACAAACAGATGCAACTTAATAAATCGAGCCTCTTGAGTGAATCGATGTCACAATAAATTAAATAGCCATAGGCTATAATTTAATTTATCACAAGTGTAGTAAAGGAGATCGCTGGAAGAAGATCACGACGCTGCCATAAAACATCAACATGCACAACAGTCCTAGGCCTTCCAAAATGCTGATAACAATCAATAAAATGTCTATAAACAACATATGCTTATGCCACTTGTCCAAAGTGCTTTTGTAACCTCCTCCAGTGGTGGTATGCCCGATTATGTAATAACCACCCTAGATTTTTTTTTTTGAAATTATGTTAGCTTCAACTGTAAATGAAGCACAATCACTTCCTTTCCACTTTATGATCACCTAGATCCCAAGATGGGCAAGGTGAGAGCATATGGTGTCCAGGATTAAAACTACACCAAATCAACAATCGAAAGTAAGGCACCAGGCAGCAAGCCAGCCAATACCACTTATCCAGTGGAGTGGATAAATAGTACTAAATGTAATGTCCCCTTTTTCATGAGCGTTGGAGTTTAGAGGAATTAGCCTATTCCTAATTCTTGTAGGCTAATAGGGCTGATAAGAGGGTTGGTTGCAGATACCCAGCTGATTGGTTGGCTCATTTCGTGATTTCATGAAGGTTTTCCTATTCTCAACATTGATATTTCTATTTTTGGAAACCTTATTTTTATTACATTGTACTTTAGGAGTTGATTTATATTTTATATTATTATAAAGTGCAATAATAAAATAATATTATGTCAAATCTTCTAGAAGTCGAATTCTGGAATGTTTTTGATGGGCCAATCTCTTGAGAGGAAAAGAATAAATAGACATGGGGAGCTCATTTTCTATCATCCAGACTTGAGTATTGATTTGATATTTTTCAGTTGTGGAGCCAAGGTTTTCTGCAGTTGTTTCAGTTGGCCATTCAGAACGAAAACTCTCAATTGGTAATGCAATTTTGAGGGTGTGAAATATCATCTGAATTATTGCAGTTGGGAGGAAGATACTTCAGTCTTCCATTTGTGCTTCATTGGAAAAACTTTGTGGCCTTTGGCCAAGTTTTTGGTATAGTTCGATTGGAGAAATTGTTGGAGACATTTTGGTAATTGAAGTCTTCATTTATTTGGACATCAAAGGAGATCGATCTGCATCTATTATCTTCAGATTGGAAATTACAGACATGCTGGTAGCTTCTTAATATCACGAATTTCAGTCAAGGAGGTTGCTTTGAGTATCGATTTACTTCATAGCTGGAGCGCCACACTTAGGAGAGTATGGAAATGATATTTGATGCTGAAAAAGGAAGACTTGGAGGCTGTTTAAAGTTCATAATTATCAGTCTGTTTTCAGAGACGGGCGGCATGCTGAGAGGTGTGATTTTCATCAAGAAGGCTTAATAAATTCAAATAAAATTCACAAGGCTTTGTTAGAGGGTAAAAAGGTCAGGTGCTGCATTTTTGGAAGTAAATCAATCAACAGCAAGGAGAATCGACTATTTATGTCCTGGCAGCCTTCATTCTCCAGGTTCTTTATCAGCCATTGTGTTGCTTTCAGTTTGGCACTCCATCAATAAATTATTCAGTTAATTATAGCTGCATTTGCCATTGACTGTAGTTGCAGCTGTAGGTGTTCATTACAATCAGATTTAGCATTGTAATTAGAAGTCATTGCATTGATCAATCCATGACATTAGCATGCTGCTGTAGATGGTTATTTTGCATATCAGATTTGGCATTGTAAATTGCATCCATAATATAAGCCAAGAGTCTTGGCTATTCCTATTATCATTGTACTTGGAATTACATTTAATAAAGGAGTTATAAGTCGTATGCCAAGTGTTCGATGTAATGTCTATTTCTATAGCATTTATAATCAGCATTTAGATTGCATGCCAATTGTATGACAAATTGTCACTTGGCTGTAGGAGCATGTTTTGAATGTAGAAATCATATATGAGCATTGCAAAAGATGAAAATAAGTCATTGATGCATTTAGAATATAGTTTAGACATTGTAGTTTTGATTTTCAAGCATTTAGAGTACTTCAATCTCTTCTTCAAGCAAATACATCAGACTGAAACCACAGACAAGCAAGCATTCAGTTTGCATCAGAAGTGTTTGACAATATTCCTTGGGTGCAAAACCTCAAGGGATATTACACTAAAAAAGTAAACATCCGCTATTACAAAATGCTAATAAAGATGAATATTGCTGATATAGGTTCTGATATGAAATCAAACACTTGAAACACCCTCCAAAGGTACCTCAAATCATAAATAAACCACCCAGCTTGTAAATAGCAACAATACACCTTAATGTTTGATGGATATTTTTCTGGTACAGGTCTGTAATTGCTCTATGAACAGGCTGCAATCTGGGCAGCAAGCAATTGCTTAAAAAGCTTCGTCAAATCATACCCAACACACCAAGTAAGAACACAAGCTAGAAAAATCCTTCAAAAATGTTCCAACTTGTGCCATATCTCGCTAGAAGATGAATACATCAATTTGGAAATGGATTTCAGATGTATGTAGATCTGATATATTACTGAAAATAACAAGTACAACACCCTTTCAGTCAACCAAACTTCATTAAAATGCCAAAACTTAGTGCCAAAGTATTGGAAGAGGGTTTAGCAACCCTAGGTGCCACCAAACAACACAAAAATCATCTGAAAGTTATTAGAAAAGTCACTCCAAAATATCTGCATTTAGAAAACAATAAAAACTTGCATCATAAAATCCAAGATCTAAAATTGCTTGAATTCCAATGGTGATTTCTGGATGAAATCACGCCCAAACCAGCTAGGGATTATTTTTCAAATCCAAAACTAGCATTCTAAAGAGGGTTTTCATCCTCTAAAGATCAAGGAAGAATTCTCTAGTTCAAATCTGGAAGCATAACAGTATCATATCAATCAACATATGAAAATGAGCCCCTAACACCTCCTTTAATAGTTTTTTCGTTGTTTTTCCAAAAAAACCCTTTTTT
This sequence comes from Sequoia sempervirens, assembly GCA_007258455.2. NCBI lineage: Eukaryota > Viridiplantae > Streptophyta > Pinopsida > Cupressales > Cupressaceae > Sequoia > Sequoia sempervirens. The sequence goes on from VDFB02281521.1 coordinate 17,191, forward strand.
GGCTTTTTTTCAAAAAAGCACTTTTTGCTTTATTCATTGTTTTAAAAAAAAAACACTTTTTGCTTTTTCCATAAAAAGACTTTTTTTTTTTCTTTTTTTTTTTCAAAAAAAGACTTTTTTTCTTTTTTCGATTAAATAATTAATTACATGCAAAAGACACCTTATGCCTAAGCATCCAACTGTTTAAAACACTTAATCACCTTTCCAACGAGCTATTACAGTAAGTTGTCCTTTTATTATTTCTCAACATTAGACAACATTAGTGAAACATTAATTGATAATTTAATAACTCACCTAAGTTGCAAAAATTAGGACGACGACATCAAAATCCAATTCTGACCACACCATGATGAAACTAAAGCAATAGGAAGATGATTGGAACCAACTTGGTGACTTACAAAAAATAGAAGTGCTCTCCAAGAAGTTTGGAGAACACCCCAGGAGTCCAAAAACACTTATGGAAGTGTCATTGCAATCCATGTTGCTAATTGGGCTCATTGCCAAAAATAGAAATCTTGAATTATTGACCTTGTGTCCTCCAAGAACTTTGGAGTCCCCACCCTTCTCTTATCAATCAGCCTACAAGACTTAGGAACTGAGCTAAACTTTCACAAAACAATATTGCATAAAATGGGGACATTACAAATTATGGCCTAGAAATTGATAAAAATAGCAATAACTAGAGCATATTTGCTCTCCCAAGCAATGATGTTGTCAAGGGAAGTGGTTGGAAATGTTGTGACAATAAATGATGACAAATCTTGTCTAGAAACCCTCCAAACTGATGGTGTTATCACTAGATTTGCAGAATATGCAACATATGATGATGAAATCGCCTTCTCAGTGCTAGTATACTCAAGTTGATGGCTGTATATGTTGGTCGCTGCATTAATGATGACAAATTATTCCCCAAAAATACTGATTTGATTGTAGCGAGACTGCAGCAACAACATATAAACTTGAAACTTGGCAAAAAATGCCGATTTCACTATAGGAACACTGTTAGCAGTGACAAAATGTGTATAAATCCCTCAAACTAGTGATGGAAAGTGATGGCAACTTCTTCCAAGGAGTGGCATCCAAGATCTAGCAAGAATGGATGGTGGAACAAGCCCCAAAATTCTGAAATTTGCTATGAAACTCTTCAAATAACAAACCACAAATCTGCAAATGCTCCAAATTAGCACACATGTAACTCTTGGATAAAATTGCCAATGTTGGAGATGATAGTTTTCATTCCCAATTCCAATAGTGAAAATCCTAGAGGGTTTTCGTCCTCCAAGATCCTCAAATCAACCAAGGGTTTTTGTACTCGAAAGCAAATTTAAACGAATGCTCAAATTCTGAAAATTGTATGGAAAAATTGATGGCAAAACATGATAACCAAATGAAACCAAGCACTCTCCTTTTGTAGCACTCCAATTGGGCCCTTGGGACCAATTTTCTTAAGTATTAATAAATACTTTTTTATTTTATTTAATTTTAAGTATTTAAAAATACTTCTTATTTTGTCATGTTAAAAACACTTTTATTTTAATAATAATATTATTTAAGTTACTCCCTTATATTAAAAATTGTTGGACCCAACTGAAAATAATACTAAAAATTATTTCCCTTTGCCCTTTAGCTTACAGGAAATGGGGATAGGCTAGAGGTTTTCTTTGTGGCTCTATTTTTGAAAAGGGGACATGACATTGGCATTATATGGAAGAATCCCTAACATTAAGGACATAATAATTTTATTTTCTGGGTTAAATTGTATCTATGGACAAGAAATGCGTTCTTCTAAATAAATTGTGAAACAAGATACCTCAGAAACAAACATAAATGATAAATCCCATATCAAGATAACTGGATTTGTTGAACTTATTGTTATTGTCATTAATCTTAAAAAAAAAAAAGATTATTATAAGTAAAAAATCATCAGTATAAAAGAAGCAGATAGGAATCTACATGCATGGTTGCATACACAAGCTATGTGCACAAATAAATAGGTTATGAATAAAACTAGGATTCATTACTATTCTAAGGGACTGAAACCAATAGATGAAACAAGATAAGAAATAAAGAGGGCTGTTCAAAACAGTGAAAAGCTTCCACAAATCTGACCAAGCGATTTCCATAATTATCTGAAAAACTGACAAGTGAACATTCTATGTGCTTCTTGAGGGTCATCTACATCCAAGTTCTGAATTAGCTCTTATTTAACATCACTGGGAATCATGTTAACTGTGTTTGAAAAGATTACAGAAAAATAAACAGGAGGGCATATCTTTTTGAAAGTCAGAGAAGAGACATACAAATCATATCATATTATTGCCATTGTAGGAATTTTTTTGTTTGTTGCAAATTATTTTTTTGCAAGGCGATGTGAAACTTAGCTGGATTGTTATTAGTAGTAAAATTTATTTTAATATTGGGATTGCCATTCTAAGTTATTTTTCATTGTTGTACATCAAAATTTGCAAGGAGCAAAACTTAGGTCTTGAAATTATTGCTGATGTAAATTATCTTTTGGTTTTAGGGTTCTACATGTACTTTTGTAGAGAGCATACTACGTGCTTATGGCTTTCGAACTGGACTCTATACATCTCCCCATCTTATGAACATTTGTGAAAGATATCGCCTTGATGGGTTAGTATGACAATCACATCTAATCTCAATAGTTCTATAGTTTGTTTTTGTGTACTGAAGCTTGTTTATATTGAACACTTCTTCGTTTTTCCGCTCATTATATTAAATGCAATTTAGTTGCTGAATACTATTATATTCTTTAGATTGGTTGGCTTTCCTATTGGTCCTCTCTTTTGATAATCTTTATGATAACTTATAAACATTTGTCATCTTTCGAGGTATGTTGAAAAGTTTCTGATTAATTTGCTCATATCAATGATATTAAAGAATATATCTTCTATGATAAAGTGTAATGACTATTGTAGTGCTTTGTAGGAACGCTATATTTTACACAAACATAATCAATCTTTTCAGGGCTCAGCAGACAAAGGGGGATTAAAGAGGTGACTAGAATATGTCTATCTAACTTGATTCTTTTCTAATTTCAATGTAGATTGGAGGTATCTGAAGAAAAGTTTCTGAATCACTTTTGGTGGTGTTGGAATCGTTTAAAGGTATTCCTATCTCTGGTTTGTCTGTCATGGAATGATTTTTTGAAAGCTCACATTAGGTAAACTGTTACCTATGCTTTCAAGTTTCAATATTTTTCTTCAAAATTTATTTGCATCAATCACACTATCTTATGCTTCATCATTATTCAAATTAATTTTACAGGAGCCACTTGTGAATAATTAAATACAGTAATTATTAGTTGTTTGGTGACCAGAAATAATCAATGGATCTAGAAGAAAGATACAAGCGAAAGTAAAAAAGGAGGGGTGTTCCAATATGGAAGGTGTTGTACCCATACAAAATTTTCCTATTATGTCAAATTTTCAGATAAAACCTTATTTTTTCACCAGTGAAGCAGTCATGTTTCAGAACTTGGTTTTGTTCATCTATGTTGTTTGTAGTTTCCTATTTATGTCTTTGCAAGGTTGATGGAAATAACATCCAAGTTCATTGGTCAGAGTGGAGAAAGGGGTTGAATAGCATAAAGTTACCTACGGTTCAGTTATAATTTTGGTAGCTGCAAAATTGACATTCAATAGATTTCCAAAGGGTTTCAATGGTGGCTCACCCTCAGTTATCAGTGTTTTCAATCACTTTTAGATGTCTTATTTTAATATCAGCTGGTTTTCAAGTAATTAATGACAGAATTGTAGTAATCAAAGAGTGAGTAGTCTACCAAATGCTTAGAGTGTTTGACAGTCCTGAAGAGCAGAAGTTTTCGAGTGAAAATCTGCAAGCTTGTGCAAAAAGCTTGCCATAAGGGGTTATACCCAGAAATTCAATACTAAAAAATACTTAAACCCTAGGTGCAGGAACAAAGAGAAAAACCTAGGCATGCCAGAAGAAAGAAAACCCTAGGTGTGGCTTTCTTGAGTAGAACATTTTAAAATTTAACAAAAATAGTTGGCCCTTATAGACTGTCGTGTGTTTATAGAGGGCCAACTAGTTTTTTTTTGTTTTTTTAGGTATTTATGGTAGCACCATAAATGGAGAAAAGCAATTTACACAAGCAGGTGAGCGGTTGCGCTTTGATATATAAGGAAGAATATACAATTTAAGTCTAAAGGGTGCAATCACCATAGTTAGGCATGCTTCTAAATGCAATAACAGTTTAAAACTTAAATGAAAATTGTAAACATTTATAGAGTTGTGCACCAGAGTATAGCAGGAGCTGGGTTTCAAAAAAGTTGATTGGCAAGCCTGTTTACCTGCTTGTGCCCTTTCATGTACAAACAGATTTTGAAGTTTTTTTTCAAAACTCATGCACTAGGTTAACAATGACACACAACAGGGATCATAACACTAGGTTAACAATGACACACAACAGGGATCATAAGAAATGGAGTTTTCAAACACAAATTGCAAACCTTTATCAAGTGCAGGCTGTATAAAGGGGCTGATTGGATTTCTGAAATAGACTTGTTCAAGCTATGAATATAGGCGCCCAAAATCAACATTCATCAAAGAAAAGCAAATTATTAATAGGGGTATGTCTTTTATGACAGAGGGTTGATCAAATTAAGCTTATTCTATTTAAGGATGATGCCTGTTATTGCAGGTGGCTGACCAAATTAAGCTGATTCTATTTAAGGAGAATGCCTGTTATTGCAGGGTGCTGACCAAATTAAGCTGATTCTATTTAAGCAGGATGCCTGATTGTTAGTAGATGAAGTCAGAAAAGCAACTAAAAGTCTATTTATAGAAGCTTGTCACATTACAGAGGCAGATGAATAAAACATCTGTTAAATTTTCAAACATAATTTCATGTTTCCACCAGATTATACCTTTATGCTTTATTATTTCTCATCAGACTTTCATCAGAAGCATTGCATTTATATTTGTGAGTTTTTGGCTTAGTTACCGGATTCTTCCCCTAGGTGCTCGATTCGGATTCTGATTTTGATTTGATCTGGATACGTCCAGGAAACAAATAAACTATGACATTTGAGTTTGACTAATTGACATTGTAGTATTTTTAATTTTAATATTTTTTATGGAGGTTTTGTTTATTATAATTAAATGATCATGATGCTATGTGGTATTTTGAACTTAATTACTGCTGCAAATATGTGTATAGTTCTGATTTTTATATGTTTTTGTATTAACGTACCCAAAACGTACCCACCCCAAAAACTTTTTTGACCGAATCCCGTATCGGATTCGCGTACCCGTACCTGAATCCAAAAACGAATCGGTAACTTAGGTTTTTGGTCATAGCATTTGTCAAGAATCAGTAATTACCATCAGATAGTTGCTGATATTAACATTAGTTTTCATCATATCTGAACAAATTCCATTCTTTTTGGGCAGGGTTTCACCTTTTTCAAAAATACTCTACTTAAAAAATTCAGATTTTTGCATAAAGAACGTTAATGGTTTTGAATTGATAACCAGTTTTTATTGTCAGAATCTTGGCTGATCCACTTCGTTAAATTGCACAAATTCTGTTAGATTTTAACTGTGGTTTGGACAGCAGGTTTTTAAGAGGTATTCAATAGTACAGATTCCAACTGGGGTTTGCTGAAGGAAATTTTCAGAGTCAGACATCAGAATTTGAAATGTCAGAGTTTCAGAATTTCATCAGAAGGATGGCCATGGTTAGGACTCAGAATAGAGAAACTTCATTAGAATCATTGTCCAAAGCTACTTGTTGAAATTATCTAAAATAGCCTGTGCTATTTTTGGTCATCACCATTTTCGAAGAAATAAGCATATTTTGAGAAGTCTATTTTCGTGTGTATTTATAGACCAGTTATTTTTAGACAACCTTTTAGAAGGAAATTGTTAGTTTGTAGTTATCCTTATCAGCAGTCAAATTGAAGATTGCCTGAGTTAAGATTTGGTATTTGTGGATAGGATTTTGTAATAAGCTTGCTTTTCATGCAAGCAATCTATCATTGAGTAGAAGTGTCAGATTATTAGTTATTTTTTATGCAAGAGTTTTTGTAAAATTAATAAGTGTTCTTGGCACCTAGTTTATGATCATTCAATATCACTCATTCAATAGAATTTAGTAACACCTATCTTGCATTTAAATTACTGTCGAGATTTTTTGTGTTAATGCACTTTAATAACTTGAATACTGCTTAATATTTATTGAAAGCTTTGTAATGCAGTAAGTGTTAGGTTGGTCGTTGTATCTTTGAATGCAAATACTATATTGTTCAGAGGTAAATTAAATTGCTTTTTGTTGTCGTTTCAATTAGCACTTTTGGAGTGCTTATTGGAAATGGACACCTATGCATAGTATTAATTGCTCTTCAAATTAGGAGGGGAAGCTCCCTCTTTTCCTGATGGTTGCGTAAAAAGTAAAGTGAACTAAATTCCTATCTTTTTTACTCAGCGGCAGAGCACAAGGTGATAAAACACAATGCGTTGCAGCTAAGGTTTTCTCTGGTTTCTGTAGATCTTAACTACAACTAGGCTAAAGCTATGACTATCCTATCTCCTCAAGTATTTTAGAGCGAGAGGATCTAGGAGCAATTGGGAATGGTTTGATCACTTAGACAATCTGTCTCTCAGAATGCATCCGAAGGCTCAGAACTTTCAGATTTGTGCTAAAATAGAGTTCATGCAAGCATCAAACGGTAAACTAAATCTCAGGATTCCCAAGGAGACGAGGCACTCTGTCCAAGGTGTAGGCTGAAATATAGATTTACTAGAAACAACACATAACGATAATCTTAATCTCTAAATTCCCAAGGAGGCAAGGTGCTTTGTCTGAGGTGTAGATTGAAAGAAAGATTATTGAAACAACATACATGAAAGATCTTGAGAATTTTAGATCAAAGGAACGTGGCTCTCTTGATTTATTATCTCAACCTCAATCAAAGATTACACTTTGGGACAACAAATTGCATGAAAAAGAACAATCACACAGCATGTGATCAACCAAATACACTTGACAAATATTGAACCCAAATACCTGAATAACAAGAATGCAAGCAAACCGCTCAACATTTAGCTATAACAAATATGATTCAAGAACATATACTAAGTGAACAAAACACAGGCTATCTGGCATCAACGTTTTGCTACCGGGAATTAAAGTTAAAAACTAATGAGCAAAGACTCTTATTTATAGATGCTCAAAGGAGTAGGCAACCCTAAAGTATCCTTGAGTTAACATTTAGTTCTTGCCAATTAGCAAGATTTATTCCTATGTCTAAAAGTAGGTAACCTAACAGTTAATTGGAAAGTCTACTTCAGTTAACTGATTCTAAACTAAAACTAATTCCAATGTACAAAAGGTGTCCTCTGAAGAGCACAAAAGATTTACTGAGAGGGGGGGGGGTGAATCAGTAAATCAACACAAATTTACACTTTGACAACTTTCTACACAAACTTAAATTCTCATCAACACCAACTTTAGATATGAATCAATTTACACAAGTTGATACCAATTTATTGAAATATTAAATATATTTTTAGATGGAAGTAGGCACCAACCTACTTGATTTACAAGTGAGATGATTTAGCAGGCAACAACCTACAAGGGACACCGAAACCTTTTTAACTATTTAGTAGGCACCAACCTACAAGGAGCACCAACCCCTAATGCAAGGCACCAAACCTTGACTTGATGATTGCAAGATGATGCCTTCAATCTGACCTACACTATCCCAATCCTCCAATCTGCCTTTGGTGAAGAATTATCTCACACTTAGCCCACACAAGGAGATGGGACTTCAGATTTAGAATGCTCACTTACTCAACCACACCTTCAAGGCTAAAAGGAATGTCCAATATATATTTTGTTCAAAGGTTGCAACACTTGATGAAAGAGCACAATAATTTATTCACACCTCTTCGTTAGATTTATTTCTATCTTAACACCTTTAATTTTTCAGTTTTTAAATCTGTTAAACATATTTGATTTAACAAGCAGATCGAACCCTTCAAACATTGCAATGGATGATGATATCCTTTCAATTGAATGAGCATATCCTTTAAAAGAAGCATCACACCTCTTTGTTTAATTCGAATTTCCTTTGATATATTTGCATAAACAGATTGAACTGTTTTAGAAGACAAATCACATCTGTTCAAGAAGATATCTTTAACTTCATTCGCATCTCTTGATTAAAAGACGTCATTTCCTTCAGACGTATCTCTTGAAAACGGCACCACTTCAAAAATAAATCTCATCTCTTAACAAATGCATATTATATTTGAAAATAATCAATTTTGAGGTTCATTTCTCTTTAACAAATTTGATAATCAATGATGGAGACCACTTTTATTTGAACTCACAAATTTTTCCATAGACTTTGAGACAGAAAAAGCATATCCTTCCTTTGATACCTTGATATCATTAATATAATGTTCGCCTTTTTTAGTGACGCATCATTTGGTTCACGATGACTCACTTCTTGACTCAAATATGGCGACAAATGACCACTCTTATTTGAATTCGTGGCTTAATATCCTAATGCTCCACTGTGATAGGATTCATTCGACGAATGCAACACGAATTTATATATTGGCAACAAGTATGAAAGATAGAAACTCTAACGTAATGATCTTCAAAGCTTGATTCCACTGTATATGTCAATTGCCTCGTGAATCTTTCCGTTTAATATTAACTGCCTGTGAAATGTTAATATTGGTATGTTTACTATCTTCCCTTAATTTCTCGGTGATAACTCAGTAGACCTTGGACAAAATTCTCATATCCTCTCCTCAACACAAAATTCTTATGGAGTCTTTGATTGTCACACAGCTCTCTAGATTCTATTTGACGCGATAACTAGAATATGTGATACCAACGTCAACATCGTCTTCAACAATGAACTTATAGTGATACTTTAGAATAGTAATACTTTATTTGTCAGACTCGATGGCCATCAAATGTTTCTTAATCATATCAAGATCTTCATTGTAGCTGACTGCATCAGACGTATTTGTTAAAGAGTCTTCATCATAACCGATTACTTCATATTGACTTTCATTTGTAGATGATGTTCAAAGTTTTGATCTGGGCGTTTAATTTAGTCTGTGATAAACTGCAAGTTAGACTATATTCAATAATCTGATTCTTCATTCAAAATCTGATTCTTAATTTTGACTTGCCGATTAATAATTTCTATTAAGCTCAACAATGAATCATCCATCTTCAACGATTTGATATCCTTCATCTATTCAAATCTTCCTTCAATCTTCCTTATTTGTAGATCTGCAGGTGTCCCTCTTATTCCTAATTCTTTCGTATGACCATATCTTAACTAGCCACACCCATTCCTCATTGCACTTTTGACATCAATGACAACATTTCCAACATCCTCAAAGATAGACATGCACGATTGGTTGGACAACGAGTTAACTTGGAAAGAGGCATCAAGTTAACTGCTGTGTTATAAATGCTATCTTTGGAGAGGTAGGACGTCCTAACTGATAGTTACACCTCATCAACTTGAGTCATCATTTCCTCCAACCAGTTGTTGATTGTCTTTGCGTCTAGACAACTGATACTCTCCAGGATGACGTCATGTCTTCGTAGTGTCTCCTCGCCACTTGTAATTTGATCCTAAAATTGGCATCCCTTTTGAGCTGCATCATCAAGCTTTGATGACATGGCAGCAATTTGACTTAACTTGCAGTCAATAGGGTCACTGCAGAAACTACTACGGATGAAGTCTTGGAATTGTGTCTGTACTTCAACGAGCTCGATGTATGCACCACCTTCATGCTGGTATTGGCAAGGGATAGATGTTACCAATGTTCTTACGAACTTGATAGCACTTGCTACATTTTGTTTGCACTCAGTTAATTCCACAGAGATTGTATCATAAGTTTTCACCTTGTAGACAAGTTGTTCTTTCCAAGTGAAAAGCTTTTGCTTGTTCTCCTCTGTAGTAACTGAATCGTACGCCATCTTCAAGTCTGAGATGGTGATCTCATCTTGAGGCCTGCCTTCTGCTATGCCCTGTTCTGATTCTTGGATCTCTGCGTGAAGGTCGTGGGCATTGTACCTCGGTTGGTACAACTCTGCAAGTATATACTGGCCCCTGACGACGAAATCTTCCACTTGATCTCTCAAGTGCTTCCCATATAGAATCAACTGACTCAGCTGATTTTGTTCTATGGGTAGCTCCAGCATCTATGGAAGCAAGGTGGTGACGTTTGTAGTACCATGCATCAGGTTGGAGATGTACTATTGCAGTTGCTGGTTTTCAGCCTTTAGGGCTGCTTTGTCTTCGCCATTCTTCACCACTCTTACTTTTATGCTCACTGACGCAACTTCAGAGAGGTCCACCTCAACCTGACGTGTGCTCTTGCCAAGGTTGACTTTCAACAAGGTGAAGTCATCAACCTCTACTTCATTTGCATCTTTATCCTCGGGTGGTGCGGCGGTCTCAATGACAATCTCATTGTCAGCGTTCTTTCCCACATGAACTTGCTTTTTTAGCTTTTTCTCTGATGTGTCTTGATAGACATGGTCAAATTCTGAGAAGTCCAGTTGGTAGGACGACTTCCTCCTCTTCTAACCTAGGAGGTTCTCAAGCCAAGATGAATCTCGACTAACCTCGCTAGAAGGATTGGTGTTAGTCCCGTGAACTTCTAACAAGTGAGATTGTGTTGCAATGTCTCGTGGTGGCGAGTCCGGCTCTAAGTCAATATGGATCGGTGATTGCTGTGGTGGCGACTGAAAAGGAGGCTCTGCTTCTATCTTTGGCACTGCCTCAGTTGTAACTGTTTCCATTTCTAACATTGTCTCGGCTGTGTTTGTGGCTGTCTCCACATGTTGCTCTTGCTGATTTATATCAGCAATTGGCATTTTCCCCATTGTACTCCCTGATGTTCTATTTCCTCTAGGAGGGTTACTCCATGTCTTTTGTCTGGGTTTTGCTCTTGACGTTGAAGGTAGTGAAGTAGTGACCGGTGGCGGCTCTGTGTTTGGAATGACTACCTTCCGCGTTCTTTTACTGTCTAAGTAGAGCTGGTTGTTCCCGACAACTCTGCTTGTTCTTTCCTCAACGGACATGCTTTCCTTGGCATACCAATCCACGACTCGAAGTGGTTGTGAGTCAACTTATCTATGAAGAACGTGGGAAGTGTGACTTCCCCATCATCATCTGATAACCCTTCCACATCTTCTAACAAGAAGTCAGCAATCTGTGGAAGCGTGAACTTGATGTAGTTGCGCCTTCGCACTTCAAACTTGTCTTCACAGTTGAACCAATAGTCCTCCATGGAAGATTTGTGTGAAGAGTGGTGACCAAGGTGTGCTGAATAGTGACCCCAAGGATCGTATGAGCATCTTTCGATGAGATACTTAAGGTTAAGTCTTGTCATCTCATGGCTCATAGCCTTGGCATCAGCTGCTGATCTGCACCTGTAAAGTCCCATTTGGAAAGGAAAGTTTGCAATTGTCTTGCGTTTGATACACAAAAGAGAATGGACTTCATGTAACTGCTGTAGAAATTCCATGAATACCACCTTATTCGATGGATAACGGGGTAACATGGCTAGATAACTTGAGTACCCATACACGCGGATGTAGGTAAAAGTGGGGAATTGGATGAACCAATCTGCCCAATCTACCATTGCCTCTTTGGCTTCTGGTGAGATACGTGTATGTGACTCATGATCAAGGCCCCTCACAGTGTGCATCCGGAACTGATCATTCACTGGCTTGAAATGTCTTTCTGATTGTGTGAACTCAAGCTGTGTGAAATGCTTGTGTACCTTCTGCACGCCCAATGTTCCAATAGTGTTCAACGCTCTAAACTGGCCTTGGAAGGCAATCAGATATACGAGGTACAAATACACGTGGAATTCGTGAGCCTTGAAGAAACTGGTCATCTGGTTGTGGATAGTGCAACTGATCAAGGCAGGCCAGTCATAGTGTTCTTTGTTGCTGACAATTTGAGCGATGATGTAGTACATCCATGACTGGAATTTGTTTGCCTCTTCTTGACTGGTAACATGGTTGAGTAGAGTGATCATAATCGCGTATTCATCTCTGAACTCTCCACATCCTACATTCTTTGGCAAGTTGCTTCTTTTCTCTTTAAGCCATCTTTCTGCCATTCTTTTTTGACATTTGTCTTTTGATGTATTGAATGCTTTTTTGCACTCCATAAATACAACCAAGTTTTTCGCACAAGGTGGAATGGTGAAGCACCTTTCAATATCCTTGGGCTTGAGGCTGCATATTACTCGCCCATCTACTGATTGAATCTCTCGTGTAGTAGGGTTGTAATGCTTTACACATGCAATTACAAACTCCACGCTCTGCGCTAAGATGGGAAATGATGCTGCCTCTAGCAATCCGGATTGCTCAATATTCTGAAGCGTGCTTTGGTCTATGCCTTCCAACTTTTCTAAATTGACCTCTGGGTGTGCCCGATGTATATTGGTGTCAACTGTTTTCAGGAAGTCATGAAGTAAGACCATTTTGGTCTTGTATTCAACCTGAGAGAATTGCATTCTAAAAACCTTGAAGATTGACTAGGCACATGATACTGTTCGGACAACTTTTCTGCAACAGCTAAAAAATAGCTTCGTTAAGGGCTACTTTTTACGAAATTTTTTGAGATGTGGGTTTTGTTGGGGATATCTTTTTGAACGAACCCACAACGTTAGATTTTCAAAAAGATGAATTTTCCTTTCACATGCAATAACCTCTCAGGGCAGAAGTTTCAGAAGCTCTAGAAGCTCTTTTTTCACAGAAAGTTTTGGCACATGGGTATTGTCGGTGCTTTAGAGCTAAACAAACCCAGTTTGTCTGTTTTTTGAAATGGTGATTTTTCGAGAAACCCTAAAAAAAGGGGTAGCAGGGCAACATTCTCTGGAAGAATCTGGCATGTGGGTTTTATGGCCAATGCTATGCTGATCATACCCAGAAGGCTAGATCTGTGAAAAACTGCTGTTTACTTGGACATGCAAGAAGATCTAAGACAAGAATAGGAGAAAAATGTGGGGAGAAACTAGAAGAAATATGTGGGGAGAAGATAGAAGTTATAATCTGTTGCTTTGAATCTTGAAGAAAAATGCCAAAATGGAGAAACCCAATCTGATGCAATTCTGACAAGAAAATCTTCTGCCTCTGAAAAGGACGTTTTGGAAAGATGGAGTCTGGAAGACTAATCCTCTATGCAACTTGATCCTGGAACCACGAAGAATGTTGAGAATGGCTTCTGTCAGATCTTCAAAAGGCGTTGGAGAGAAAATATCTTTGGTTGAGCTCTTCAACCTGCAATAAATAATGAATAATGACGCCTAGGCTTTGATAAATAGTGATTTGGAGTTGCAAGCACTAGTTAGGGTGTCCATATCTTGATTGGGGGATCACCTCCGTGATTGGTAGTTAACAAAAACATGGCCACCTAATTTGGGATGCCTAGGCTTGAAGAAGCCTTTAAAATATCTTAACTCAAGTCAACTTGGGCTTGCTTTGACTTTAGGCGTCCAAGTCTTGAGAGTTGAAGATTTTGATCTTTTTTGTGACGAAATGCCTCTGTCTGATCCCTGATTCCGGCTGCTTGACCGAACCTGAAGCTTGGCTGACAAAGTCATTGTAGAGTTGATTCAACTCTGAAGAGATGTTCTTGGGAGTTGCAATCCCTAAAATCTGAATCTGATGGTTCAAATCCTTGGGCGCCTTTTCCCAGGAGAGTGCATTTTTTGCTAGACTTAGCCAATTTCATGGATGCTTTTCAATTTTCTCCATTTTGACCCTTTGTGCTTCAATTAGCAGCTGCCGGCGACTGACGAATCTCGTGATTGGGATGTTCAATCCATTGCGAAGCTGAAAACATTCCGGAACAGATGACTGTATGTGCAAGCTCAAAAAACTGATTTATGAGGTTCAAACTTCTAGGCAACCTTGGTCTGCAGGGGCGCTTTTGTTCTTTTGAGGTACATTTTGCACTTTGCAATCCTTCACGAACAACTCCAGTTTGATCTTTGTCATCAGAGGTTTGACTGCTTCGATGTTTGTGCTGATGATTTCGTTGCGAAGATTGATCAAAATGGAAGAGGTCTTGTTGGAAGTTACAACACCTAAAAGCAACATTTGATTGCCCAAAAGGTTGGGCGCCTATTTCTAGGAAGGTGCATTTTCTTCAACACTTAGTCAATTCTTCATATCCTTCAATTTGCCTTCACCTCCAGCGTTTTACGCTTGATCTTTGTTTTTGAGTGCTTGATAGGTCCTGTGAGCTTGCAACTAGATTCATTGCGAAGCTGAAAGGTTGTTGAGAAGATGCCTTGGAGAAGACAACTTCCGAAAACTTCATTTAGTTGTTCAAAATGATGGGCGCCCCTGGCCAGCAGGGGCGCTTTTGCTTTGATGTTTATTGATTACCCTCTGTTTCATGTGCTCAGCTGATCAACAATTGTTGCCGTTTGGTATGTCTCATGAACTGGCTGCAGGATCCATCGTGAAGTTGGGTTGAATTAGAGGAAATCATTTGGAGGTTGCCAATCCAAAGACTGGCATCTGATATCTTTCATTCTTGGGCGCCTCTGAGCTACAGGGGCGCTTTTTTCCTTGTTAGATTGCCGTTTTTGATGGCTTTTGCTTTTAGCATCTTCTGCCTCTGCTTTCGTTTGACGACGTTTGATGAATCTGTTGAATTTGCTTGAGGATCCATCGTAAAGCTGGCAAAATTACGAAGAAGATGACTGTCTCGACAAAACTTGATAACTGCATTTGACCTTTTGAACTCACTGGATAGGGGCACTTTTGGCTTCATTGTCATCACCTTTTGTGAAGATTTTCATCTCTCGCGTTTTACGTTCGCTGTCTTGCTTGACTAGGTTGATCATTGTTGTTGATGTGAACTTGTTCATCGTTGCAATTGCTTTCACCATCACATGTGTACGGGTGCTTGAAAATCACCAAGGCATTGATTGCATAGCATCTTTCTTGTAGAAAGGCGCGCATCTTCCAGACTTAGAATATTTTCAGCATTTTTCAACCTTTGAAAATTCCCTCTGTCATGAAGCATCTTTTGCCATGGATTCTTCCTTGAAGCTTTTGAGGCTGAGATTTCTATACTTGGTACTAGCCATTTTGCCATTGATGACCTCAGAGGTCCTATCCTTTCTCCTTAAAAAATGTAGACCCACGAGAGTAAAACAAACTTTTTGGTGATTTTGACTTGACCAGTGTGATCGTGAAGTCAAATTATCCTATATAAATCATTTTCAATTATTTTTGGAAAGGTCCTATTTTGTAGGGTTTTCCTAAAAACAGGGGTATGAAACCCTAATTTTCAAATTTTCAGAAATTTGCAAGTATCCTATTGACAATAAACCCACAAAAGCCCATGTTTTGTTTGACCTAAAATTGGCTTTTGACAACAATTTTACAAGATTTAGATCATTTTACCCAAAATGCCTTATTGAAGCAAAAATTTATTTTGGGTACAACACTTTTAGCAAGTTAGCAAGGTTTGTATTGTAGGTTTACTTGAAGTTGGAGATTGTGGCTTTGAATTTAATTGAAATATGCCTAGCTGGAAAATATGCAACTTTTCTGTATTTTCTGATTTGTGCAAATTGAAATGAAACAAATATGATGTATAGACAACAAACTTCTCCAACAATTGCTGATCAACGCCAATGCATAATAGTAATTATGGAAGCCTGTTGGCGTTTAAATTCGCACCTCTGGAATGCGGATTTGAAAACGGACAGCTATGCACAGATAAACTGCTCTTCAAATTAGGAGGGGAAGCTCCCTCTTGCTGATGGTGTTTGAAAGAAAGTAAACTAAAACTAAGTTGCCTATCTTTTTGATCAGCTTAGAGCACAAGGTTTTTTAAACACAAACGCCGCAGCTGAGATTTTCTGATAAGAAGTTCAACTACGACTAACTTAAACTAAAGACGTTCCTAACCTCTCAAGTAATAGCAGAGCAAGATAAGTTAGAAATTAACAAGGTAGATTCTTTGACAAAAATACTTCAATAATCTCTCTTTCAACGAACACCTACACACTTCACTGCAAGCTGAAATAAAGATCATAAAAGCGTAACATAGATAACGGAAATCTGAGATTTTGGACCAAGGCAAAAGAGGCTCATGATTTTATTACTCAAATCTCTGAAACAAGGCTCACTTCTAACATGCCTTGAACAAGAAATTGCAGCTAAGGAGGCTTGCAAACTTATTCTTAACATAATAGAAAACAGCAATCTCACTAACTCCTTGTTGGCTAAAGAGGCTCAACAATTTGCTTATCACAACACAAATGAACAATACTTGAGCAACAAATAGAAGGCACAATAGGCTCAGTGTTTTGTTTTCACTAGCACGGTTTTAACTAAGTGAACTGAAACTGAATAACAATTTGCTGCAATTCAGGCTTGCAATTTGCTATGAATATAACCGTTAAAGAAACTAAATGAGCAA
Source organism: Sequoia sempervirens (assembly GCA_007258455.2). NCBI lineage: Eukaryota > Viridiplantae > Streptophyta > Pinopsida > Cupressales > Cupressaceae > Sequoia > Sequoia sempervirens. The sequence continues at coordinate 33,681 of VDFB02281521.1, forward strand.
AGGCTCTTATTTATAGAGAAGCAGAGGAGTAGGGAACCCTAAAATCTCCTTGCTTTCACAATCTAGGGCTTGCTAAGCAAGCAAGCTTTATTACTAAATCTAGAAAGATAAAACCCTAGAAAGCAGAAAAAGCGGGAAACGCCAACTATTACATCTTATTTTCTTTCTATCCTCAAAGAATGGATAAGGATTATTCCAAGAATAGAAAGAAAGCGGAAAGAAAGCTTCTAGAAGAAAGTCTTTAAAGCTCGACACATCCGCTAGGAAGTTAGAGATTGTGTCCCGGTTCGGTGCATCTATGCCATCAATAGCAAAACACCGCTAAGAATATCTTCAGATCCGCATGGATCTCGTGAAATCTTCAATTTCATTGACCGCTTTCAAAAACTTTGCCGACATCATGGAAGTGTGACTTGTCAGAGTCTTATGTTTTTCTTTCATTCACTTTAGTACAATCTTCTTGTTGTATTTATCTTTATGCATATTCCATATCCTTTCGCATTCACCCTTTGAGAGAGTTACGCTTTCAGGTCACGGGGGAATGGAAAAACACCTTTCGATCATATCGCTTTAGACTGCAAATCAATCTACCGTCTGCTGACCGGATCTCCCTTTGTAGCCGGGTTGTAATGTTTATGCAAGCGATTACTTAACTCAAGGCTCAACTAATATAGGAATAGACGCTGCTGCGAGGAGTCCAGAATGTCCTAGGTTCTTGATTGAAGTGTTGCCTGCTCTCTCCAAGGCATGTAGATCGAACACCGGCTTGACATGATGCAAGTTTGTCTCAGCTTTGTCGTAATTGTGAAAGAGAGCTGATTCGGACTTGAAAACATTAGGAGTGTACTCCATTTCAGAAAACTTGAAGAATGACTGTAAACTCGCCTTGGTCTCAGACAAGTCTTGAACAATTTCTATTTTTAGAATGCTGATTTTTGTGCTTCAACGGACAAATTTTTTTGAGAAATTTTTCTAAGATATGGGTTTTGTTCAGAATATCGATGCAAAACAACCCAGATCGTCCGTTTTTGAAAATTTTGAATTTTGCCTTAAAAAACAGCAAACCCTAATTTCTTCAATTTTTCCCAAAAAAAGCTGGCATCTGGGTTTTGTTCAGAATGTGATTAGAAATGAACCTAGTTGATTAGATTTGCAAAACCCTGACGTTTGATCGAAAAAGCAGCCAACCCTAGATTTTGAACTTTCTTGAAAAAAGCTGCGATATGGGTTTTCTTTAGAAGACTGATTGGAAAGGACCCAGATGAATGAAATTTGAATGCACTGAGGTTTTCACTGACATGCAAGATAAAAGCACTTGCTGCAATTTGATGAAGTTCTTGAAAAATTCTTCAAAAGATTGAGGCAAAAAGACCCAGATGACTGAAAAATGGAAAGCCTTGGCCTTCTGCTTGAAAAATTTGATCTTCTGGAACAAAAAGAATGAAAAAGCAAGGGTTTATGCTTGCTGGTCTGAAAAATCTGATGTAAAACCAACAACTACGGATTCTTGAATCACAAAAAATCTTCAAACTTGCTGCTCCAACTTTCTCCTGTGGATGCTACCTGCAAAAATAATGAAAAATACATGAAAGAATGATGTTAAATAGACTTAGGGTTTGATTTAGGTTTTGCTTTCTTTTTGCTTTTATTTTCAAAACCCTAAATCTCAGTCCCTTGAACTTGGACGCCATCCTTCTCCTCTTGCAATTTTTGAAAATTTTGAAAATTCTTGAAAATACTCTAAGGCATGAAACTTTGGGTGCCTTTCTCCAAGAGGGGTGCCTATTTCCACCAGTGTTAGTCAAAATTTTAACTTTTTCAACTTTCCTTCATTTTGACGTGCTACTTTGCGTCTGATTTCCCGTTGACAGATTAACCTGACAGGCGAGTTGAAGGTTTCACGGCGGAGCTCGACTGATTCTGAGAAGGAAGTTTTCGAGGCACCGCCGGCGAAAAACTTCATTTCAACCTCCGAATTCATGGGAGCCTTTTCCTTCCAGGGGCGCCCATTTCTTCCAGAGATGGCCATTTTCATGATTTCCAAGTTCTTTCTTCTCCCTTTGATCTTCTGATGAATCTTCGATTCTGGGAGCTGTGTAGATCCGACTGACTGTCTGAATATTTCGTTGGATAGCCAGACTGATTTTGGTGAGGCATTCTTGGATGCTACTTCTGCAAAATCCATCATTATGAGCTTCAAAAGTTTGGGCGCCCTTCCTCAACAGGGGCGCCCACTTCTTCCAGACTTAGAAAATTTTCAATCTTATTCATGTCTTTCACTCCTATAGGCGATCTTATTTGAATCTTGAGCTTCGGGCGTCGGATTGATGAATGTTTGGACTCGTTGCGAAGCTGAGAAGATTTCAGGAGGGGTCTTCTAGAAGTAACTCTGGCAAAAAGAAGATTTTAGGACACCTAAAGGTTGGGCGCCCCTGGCAAGTTGGGGCGCCCAGTTTCACTAGAGTTAGTTTATTTTTCACATTTTTCACCTTTGCTTTCAGATTTCTCTTTTCAACTCTCATCGGACCCTCTGTTCAGCTCTTTGAATCTGATGACTGCGAGCTCCGTTTGCCGTGTTGGATAGCTCACTGGAAAGCCTGTTGCATTCTGAAGACATCTCGTTATAATCTTGACTGCAAATTCATCTGTTTGAACCCTTGAAAAGTTGGGCGCCCTCCCTCACCTAGGGCGCCCAGTTTCTCCAGACTTAGAAAATTTTCAATTTTTACTTTAATCTTCTTGTTTGAGTTTCAGATCTTCATTCTATACCTTCCACTTTGACTTGAATTTGCCGGAGACTGGATTGTCAGACGCTCTGACGGGGATATCCATCGCGAAGCTGACTGAATACTGAGCAACTTCCATTGGAGGTCCAAACCCTAATTCACTCATCTGATGCCCTAAAAAGGTGGGCGCCTTTCTTCAATAGGGGCGCCTAAACTCAGCAGACTTAGAAAATTTTCATGACTTTTCAACTTTCTTCCTCGCTCCTCGTGCATGTTCATCTTTTCACCCTCTGCTGGAAGTTTAAGTGCTGAAATTGACGCCTGGCAGTCGAATGACCTTCATTGATGATCTCAGAGTTCCAGATATGCTTCTGAAAAGCAGAATAGACCCAGTAGGGAAAAACTGATTATTTTTAGATTCTGACTGCACCAACCTGATATGGACGCATTTTGAGCCAATCAAAATTAGTTCGGACCCTGTCGGACCAACTTTCTATTTTTAGAAAATTTTGCCAGTGTCCATTTCGAAAGAAACCCAGAAAAACCCAAAAAACGTTACTATTTCGAGAAAATTTCTAAAAATAGCAGTTTTCCTAAAATTTAGGGATGAAAAATTGAGATCTGAGTTTTGTAGATTTAGGTGCTCTTAGCAGACCCAGATCGTCAGAAATTGAAAATTTTGTGTTTTAACCCCTCATGCAAGACATGGTACCCAAATTTTTACCTTTTTGACTGATTTGACAAGACTTTTACTCATTTCTTCAAAATGTCTAAGTGTAACAAAAATTTTAATGTTGGGGTACAACAAAGCCCTTATACATCAAATATCATAGATCTAACAATTGTCAATAGATCCAACAATAAGGAATGCTCATATGTTATGACATTAGTTACAACTTCAATAACATCAACAAAAGTATGATATCCAATGATAAATTAATATTGCAATAGGATGGTACAAAAGAAACTCTCAATTGTTGAAAAGTACATGTAGGAAAGGTACAACAGTAGCAACAATCAATAACAATGTCCATGTATTGAGTGAATTGATGATCAACACAAATTCCAATATAAAAAGATGTAATTTTACTTACAAATGCAGCAATCTAACTTCCTATGACTATACAACAGCCCAACAACGATTATCAACAAATGGCAATGTGTACGATAGATGGAATGATGAGATTTTAGGTTGTAATGATTGCTTGGTATGATGCTAGAAACTCGTGTAGTTTGTGAATGGGGTCGCACAGTAGCAAGGAATCCTAGAACACCTCAGATTTGAGTTGTTGTTAATGATGGTGGCTAGAAAAGGGCTGATGTATGTTGGATGCCAGTCCACAAATGGTACAATGGTGGTTGGAACAATATTAAATGCTTGGAAACTCCTCCACAAATCATTGAAAACTTCTTGATAATGATGTGAGACAAGTGAAAAATCTAGGCGAAACAATAGATGACCTCTAAATCTTGGAAAATATCGATGTTGTGATGATATTGGATAGATTTACTTGTAGACACTCATTTGATCCAATGCTGACAATCAAATCTTCAATTAATCTTCAACAAATCAGCACAAATGTGATATCCATATGGAATCACCACAAATGGATAAGAGGGTTTTCGTCCCCAAATCTAACAATGGAAATGAATAAGGGTTTCATCTTCAGGATCTCCCACACAAAAGGGTTTTTGTCCTCATGTGCTCAACCTAAAAATGGAATTGATGCCAACAAGCTTGGATGCTCCAAATGACCAGTTCACCCTCTTTTTATATTTTCCTTTGGGCACTCCAATCGGGATCTCCCACACAAAAGGGTTTTTGTCCTCATGTGCTCAACCTAAAAATGGAATTGATGCCAACAAACTTGGATGCTCCAAATGACCAGTTCACCCTCTTTTTATATTTTCCTTTGGGCACTCCAAAGTGTTTAAAAAGATTTTTAAAAATAAAATAATAGTAATTAAGCTGCCCATATTAAATAAAGTGATTGGGTCCAGCTTAAAATATAAATATTAGTCATTTCCTTCAATTTATACTTTAGCTTACAAGAAGTGAAGAAATAGGCTATGGGCTCTCCCAATGGAACTAATTCTAAAAAGAGGACATGACACTAATTCCTTAATTCAATTTATTGAAGTATTTTTGTCCTTATGTTTAAAGTTTAAACTTATTTTATCCTTGCGTTGTACTTGCACTACCTAGTGTTTGCTTTTAGTTGAATAGTGTAACTGTGGTAGTTCTTTTAATTTTTTTTAATGAATGCTTAAAAAAGAACCTTTTGTTTTGATTGTTACGCATGAATCACCCTAGAAAACAGTGTGTAGTTTGTGAATAACAAGTACATATTGTTAAGATTAGGGTTTTGTGTCGCATTGAAAGGTCCAAATTAAATCATTAACAGTTTTGGCAATTCCATTGGGGATTGGCAACTGAGCACTCGTATTGGCATAGTCTACACTTGATTGTGAAAGAAAATAAGTCTTGTTTGTTCTCCTCCAAAAGAAAATTCATCAATATTTACAGCTTTAGAAGAATGACTTTAGGCAATGGTTGATTTGGAGAACAACAATGATCACCCGCTTTTAGGAGAAAATCAAATTAGTTCACTGGCACTTGCATAATATCATGGGCTTCCTCATGGACCAAGGAAGAATTTTGCGAAGTTCTATGGTGATGGCAAGCAACATCTGTATAAACATATTTCATCTTTCACCATTCCATGTGGATTCTTGAGCATGTCACATGAAGATTTTGTAGTTTGCTTGTTTGTGGAAACATTACAATGCATAGCAGCTGATTGTTTATACCATCTTGTGTTGATTCTATGACTAGTTGGGAGTTTGTGTATGAGAAGTGCCTTGTGCACTTCAAGCAATCAAAAACTGGTCATCTTGTGTTTGCTTAACTTTCAATTGCCAAAAAAGATGATGATGAGCCTACGAATGAGTTTGTTGCAAGATTCAACCATTTGGTTTTTAGGAATAGTGGCCCTCTAAAACCATCTTTTGAGATTCTTCTGAGTTGCTTCACAAATGCTTTATTACTAAATGTTGTTTTTCTTTCTTAAAATAGGTCATAGTACCGAATTCAAGGATGCTCAAGAACATCCAATTGAGTTGGAGGATATTACGATCATATAAGAAAAAATTCAAAAAGATTCAATCAAGCCATTAGTATAAATATCAATTGACTTGTTATTGCAATGAGTGGTAAATGATGTGGCAAATATGTGGAAACAACTTCCCTTGAACATTCCACTGCTTTAATAGTATTCACCACCTTCAAGGAAAAATAGTTCTTTGAACAATTATAATAGTAATAGGCTTTGCTTGCTTGCTCCTTTGAGGTTAGTAGTGGAAGCATCATTTTCATCTCGGATACTACATGTTTTGTGTAACAAATAGCCATTGTGAGAGAAGGCTCAAATGGTTTTTGGTTGCTTCAAATCTAAATCAAGAGTTTTTGAGTGATCCTCATTGTCTAATAAACAACCTGATGACATCCCTATGATGGGATATATCATACACCCCTTACAAATTTAATTTTGATAAAGTAAGTAATAATTTGTATAATCATACATTGAATGATGTCGTTTGTTCACATAATTAGGAACTATAAGTAGAATAACAATATCCACAAGAAGTAGAAAATTTGCCTACTTTGCTTAAGTTCTTTGAGGCTGAGATGGATTGCTGATTGAAGAAGAGCGTAATATTTTCCAAGTGTGTCATATGTTCTTTGAGGATGAGACCAAGTTAGCACCTAAAGATTTGAGTTGTCTTCCAATTCTTTATACTAAGCAAGTACAAATCAACTACACTGCATTTGAAGGATTGTTTGAAGAGTCTTCACAAAACCAACTAGAGGAAGGTGAGATCATTTGAGCTGATCAAGAGGTATTTGTTGAAAAGGTGGAGACAGAAAATTTGATGACATAAGAAGTTGATAATTTTGTTCAACAAATAAATCCATTACTAGAAGACCAATATATTTTCCTCTTTCATGAGTTTTTAGCTTTAGGTTCAGTAAATTCCATAAGTGCTAATGATGAAAAATCTCAATTGGTATTTGCTAAAGAGACAAAGATTGTGCTACTAGAGGATGGAAATGTTAGTGAAAGATCTTAGTTAGATAAAGAATAGTTTCTTGTTCTTGAAGATAAATTTGCACTAGAGGCACTCATTAGGATTAGAAGGCCATGTGGAGGATTTGTTGACAAACACTGAAAGTTTTCTGCAGCATCCTTAGAGCAAGTCTTCAATGGATGACACAATGAATTTCCTCTTAAGTTTTGACACATCTTCGCTTCAATAGATCCCATGTGTATTAGTGAGGAATTGGGTGATGACCATTCAAAAATAATCAATGAGCCTATGCTAGAAAGGTTACTATAGAGGAAGGAGAATGTAAAGAGTATGATAAGGAGCTAGAATATGAGGTTGTCATCAATCCTAAAGATGTGCTAGAGCAACAAGATTTGTGAGATATATTTAGAAGGAAACATAGTATCTCTAATAAATGTGGTAGTTTCAATGAGATGGAAGGCTATCCTAAAACATAGAGCATCAATGAAATCTTGTGAGGCTTTTCTCTACATGAACCTCAAAGTCGTTTTGAGCCTTTTTTTGCAACATATTATATTAGAATATTAGCATAATAATATAATAAAATATATTTGATTAATTAAGTGGTTAGTTTCAAGTCATGTTAGAATATAAGGCTTACCTTTTGTAAGAAAGTCACTAAATTGACTTAGTGGTGAGTAATAATGTAGCTATTATTAGCATTTAAAATCTTGAACAAGTGTCTCACTTATGATTTAGAGTTACATCTCTCAAACGCTATATAAGGAGATGAATCCCTTTATAATCGACACTTCAATATTTAATAATAATATATTTTGTTATTTGTATACCTAAAATGTGCTCACTGCTCATTTTTTGCAATATGGTATTAGAGTCAACTTTTAGCTGCAGCTAGGGCAAGACTTTTAGGGGACTAGTAGTCATAGTCATAGATGAGGGAGCCCAAAGGAAATAGAAAAGAGCAATGGAAAGAACTAATAAATGAACAATTGTTTGAAGGAAAGATATTACCAAATAGATTGAAGTAGCAAAACCAAGCACCGCCAAAGCAAGAGAGACACAAGAATTTGATAAGGGGAAAAAACAAGAAAAAACCCCAATATTATGAATGGAGGCAAAATGCCTAAAGAATAATACAAAGATAGAGAGAGCTTTAGCCTTAGCTTGCTTGCTTGAGTCTTGAAGAATGAGAGGAGAGGCACCTCAATAAGTAGAGGTGAGAAGAAGGAGTTAGAATGTAACTCCCAACTCAATGAATGCCACCATTCATCTATGTGTGTGCAAAGTGTCACCTCTTAAGGAGGTGGTTACAAATATTCCTTAATAAAGGAATTAAAAATAGTTATCCCTCACATACGTGAGATGACAAAGACAAAAAGACTTTGTAGGATTCCTTGAATATTCCCACAAGTTAATAAAAATTACACTAAAGAATAACCTTTTACCAAGTAAAGATTAATCTTCTAACATCCCCCTTAAGCTTTACTTGGGGAGGTTACATCAAACCCTTCAATGGGTTGTAATCCAAGATTTTACAATGAAAGAGAAATTTATCTTTACAAAGAGCTTTGCGAGAATGTAATGACTCAATTCTCAAGGAAATCAAAACTTTCCAATTCTCACTTAAAACATGTAAAAGTAACATCTAACAAAGATAATACAATAAAATTTCTTCCTTTCTTTATTGATAAACATGTACAAGTTACAATATGTTTCTTCATGAATTTCATTTTCATTGCAAATATAAATCAGAGTTAAAAAGTAATATAGTTACATACATAGCTCGTAAGCTTTTGCACAAATAGAAGTAAGAAGGTCCAGGAGTCCGTCCTTTCAAATCTTGGTACATCGGCCGCTTGCTGTGGAGGAGAAACATCACTCGGGCGCTTTTCCGCCAACCACGAACTTATAATGCGGTCCCCCACACATCTATCGTTTGTAGATGGCCCTCCCTTCAAAGAAGAGATTGGTAGGGTATCCTTTAACGATTACCAACTGAGCATAGTGCTGTGTCCTACTCAACTAGAACCTTGCTATTTCACAATCTCGATCTAGTACTCGGATCACAATGAACTGACAGTGTAGTCTCAACTATCACACATCTAGGTGGATGTCGTACCTTTCACTACTTTGGCCAAAGTATTCTCATTCAATACTTCGAATGAAGGTCATCTATCATAAACACTACTCAGGGTCGATTTGACTTGGGGCTATCTTACTCTACACATAGGTTATGTCCTCCAATGGATGAATCCGTCATCCCAGACATCCTACAATCACACGAACCTACTAGAAATGAAAACAGTATTCAAGTGTCTTGTATCAATCCTCCTAACTAGGAACTTTTTATCCTAGGAGTATTTAACTTACCTCAGTTATCCTAATAACTTTAGGCTAAAAGACTTCACTTGATTCTGCTATCATTTCGATCCTAGTAGATAAATAATACGTCTACGTATTCTCCATATATAGAGATCATACACAACATGCAATAACCATTCAAAATGCAAATAAATCCTTCCCTTTTATCTTTTCCATTATTTCGTTTTAATGCAAGAGAAATAATCTAATCCCTTAAGCTCTTTATCCAAATAATCCCTTTTTCACAATTTCCCCCTAATCATTGAATCCTTTACACATTTTCTCCTTTAATGCATTGCTTTATTCATCGAATTAGTTCTTTCCTATTAAAGCTAATTGAAAGCAACGATCACAAGACGCAAAATAAACAACACTTAAACAAAAGTTATATAATAGGAAGACTCTTGCCTGATTTTAGAGCTTCTCCTTCTAGACTTGCTCTTTTAAATTCTCCTTGAAAGAAGCTTCCGGAGTTTCAGCTAAATATGGCTTCTTTTTATGAAAGTATTTCACTCTATAGTGAGCTCCTATATCTCTTCTCACATACGTGCTTCCACCACTCAATTCCTACTCAGCTATACAAATACTTCACTTTAAACTCCAAAATGACTTAATTCACTGTGACTGGTAAAAGCTGGAAATAATTCACTGAAATTATCAAACTCAACAATACAGGAAACTCAAGCAGTATAATGTAATGGATATGGAATAAAAAAAAAGTAAACTCAGGTTGCTCCAAAAGTGTGTTCACAATGAATGGAAGGGCGTCATTATATAGACCCGAATTGAAACAGATTTCCACTTATGTAGGCATGCCAAATGACAACACAGTGCTCAGAAACAGTCAAAAAGACATTTGGCGGATTATTTAACCCTAAGTCATCAAATTGAAGGTGATTCGACCTCCTTAGAGCCAGCAAGAGAAGAATTTTTCAACTTTCATGGCGGATTTTTGACAGCTCAAGACATCCTTCAAATTTTAGATTAATTTGATATAAATGTTTTGAAAAATTCGTTCTAGGAAAAAGTTGAGCCTGTTATATACTTCCACGTCGCCATTTTTAGTTGCTAAAAGAACTGTGTATGCATTAAGCTCAACGACCAGGTCGCGGCCCGTGTGTCACAGGCGCGAGCTTCTCCAGGCACGTGATTTTACCAGCGCCGTTTTCCTTTTTCACGGGAATGAAATCCCTAAAACGGATTTCGTTTTCCTCCTTAATTTATATTTCGACTTCTTTGAAGTATTTGGTATTTTACAAATCTTTAACTTTCAATATATTTCGATTCAAAGAAGTATTTATATCTTAGAGAAAAATTGTCATTTTTAAGAAAACGTTATATGATATAGTCTCATTTCACTGATTTAAATTTCATTTAAATCTTTTATTTAAATACATCTATATATATATTTAATCATATATGTATTTTAATTAGGTGTAATATTTCCAAATATATAAATATATATATTTTCCGGCATTATATCGTGACCTATATATATATTTATATATATGTAAATATTACCTTAATATTAATACATATATTTAAATATATAAATATATAATACATTTACATTTATGTATTTATGTATATATATCCAAAAATATAATCACATTGTTAATATATACATTAATACATAAATATTTATGTAATTTTGCTAGGCAATATTATAAAATATTATTTTCACTACAGATATCAACGGAATGTGTACATATATATATACCTGTGTATACGTATGTATGCGTACATACATGTCGACACATGTGTACGAGCATATCCGTCTGCTTAACATACACATGTATTGATATGTCTGTACATATAAATACGTGTTCACAATATATAGATGTGCATGCGTTCACATTCAATCATTAACACAACATTCACACCATTCATACTTGGGTCATGGTATAGCAAGTCTGACATTTAAACAATCACATCTCCTAAACATAAAGAAGTGAATTCAAAATCCTTATGTCAATACACAAGCCTATGGATGACTTACCGTTGTCTCGACAAACAGACTTGGCTTACTCATTCTATAGTATGTGTGTGTATGCTCAATTTGGTAATCGTTACTGTTTACCCGACCAAGTTCCTCCCCGAATGATGTCTCTCCTCTGTCCGGAGGTACAATCTTCATACCTGCACATCATGACATGACATCGGCAGTCATATGCTCATAACAAGGTAAAAACATCTCACAAGTTAGAATAACATTATTCCATAATTATATGCAACATTTAATCAAGACTAAATCATTTAGAAGTAACAATCAAATGAAAACATCACTTAAACAGGACTCATTCATTTAATAACGAGATCAACCATGTTTTATTCATCATCAAGATTCAAACATTACAATCAATTGCCCTATACAATAGTAGCTATAATATCGGGATGTAACAGAGAATATCTGCAACTTGATCTTCACCTTTACAATACAAAAGAGAAATTTGCTTGTCTTCAATTTGCTCTCTAATGAAGTGATGTTGAAGAGCAATGTGCTTGGTCCTTGCATGAAAAATTGGATTCTTTGCCAAAGCAATAGCACTTTGATTATCACAATATAAAGGAGTAGGATCCTTTGGAGGTAGACCCAAGTCTTCAAGTAATCTTCTTAACCATAATGCCTCTTTAGATGCATTTGTACAACCTTTATATTCAGCTTCTGTAGAACAAAGAGAAGTAGATTGTTGTTTCTTACTATTCCATGAGATTGCACCTGATCCAACAAAGAAACAATAACCACAAGTGGATCTCCCATCATTGGGATCACCTCCTAAATCTGAATCAGTATAACCCTTTAAAGAAAAATCACAATTTGCATCATAAGAAAGACCAAGATTAAGAGTACCTTTAACATATCTTAAAATTCTTTTTGCAACTTTAAAATGAGTTTGTTGTGGTTTAGACATAAATCTAGAAACCAATCCAACACTATAAGAAATATCAAGTCTAGTAAGAGTTAGATAATTTAAACTTCCTACTAATTGCCTATATAAAGTAGGATCAACAAAAGGAGTTTCCATATCAACCATTAATTTAGTTCCTAATTCACAAGGAGTAGAAACACACTTTGCATCATTCATTTTAAATCTATCTAAGAGATCTTGAGCATATTTATGTTGAGAAATAAAAATACCTGTAGGTGTTTTCCAAATTTGCATACCCAAAAAATAATGTAATAGGCCTAAATCAGTCATTTGAAATTGTTGATTGAGTTGAGACTTAACATCACTAATCAAATTGTTAGAACTAGAAGTGATAATTAAATCATCAACATATAAAATAATAATCACAATAGCATCTTCACTATGCTTAATATATAAATTTGGATCAATTTTACTTCTAATGAAACCTTGAGATAAAAAGAAAGCATTGATCTTTGAATACCATTCTCTAGGAGATTGCTTTAAACCATATATTGATTTCTTCAATTTGCAAACAAGATTTTCATTACCTTCCTTAATGAAAGCCAAAGGTTGAGACATATAAATTTCTTCATGTAAATCACCATTTAAAAATGCACTTTTAACATCCATTTGATGAATAGGCCAATGCATATGAGAAGCTAAAGCAAGAACTAATTTAATAGTGGGCATCTTAGCTACTGGAGCAAAAGTTTCATTATAATCTAAGCCTTCAATTTGAGAAAAGCCCCTAGCAACTAATCTAGCTTTAAACTTGCTAACTTCATTAGTTTCATTAACCTTAGTTTTATACAACCATTTGCATGAAACAAGATTCTTACCTTGAGGTAATGGAACTAAATCCCAAGTATTATTAGCAATTAAAGTATCATATTCTTCTTGCATAGCCTTTTGCCAATGAGGTTGATCTTTAGCTTGTTCATAAGTTTGAGGATCATTTGAATTCATAATGTTAGACATCAAAGCATGATTACAATAATTTGCCTTTCTTCTTTTAGGTGGATTTTTAGCTAAATAATCCTCACTTTCTTGCAACAAACTTTTAAACCATTTTGGCATTCTTTTAGATGTAGGAGTATCATCACTAGAAGAAGAATCATGAGGAGAAATTTCAACATCTTCATCATCACTATCACTATGAGTAAGAGATGCATTAGGAGGGTTAAGAGGAGTTTCAACTTGAGGAGTATCCTCCACAACAATAACTTTATTTTGAGAAGAATCAATATTATGCACTTTAGAACAATCATGAACACCAGTTTCAGCAATGCATACATCTCTAGCAACTTTAACTTTGTTAGTAAGAGGATTATAAACTCTATAAGCTTTAGAATGTTCATAATAAAAAAAAAAAATATGATAAGAAGATTTAGCATCTAATTTTTGCCTCTTTTGTTTAGGTTTGTGAACATAAGCAATTGAACCAAAAATCCTTAAATGCTTAAGATTGGGCTTCCTACCAGACCAAGCTTCTTCAGGAGTTATATCCTTTAAAGCTTTAGTAGGAGTCCTATTAATAATGTAAGTAGCACAAAACATAGCTTCTGCCTAAAATTTATAAGACATATTTTTAGCATGTAACATACATCTAGCCATTTCAACAATAGTTCTATGCTTCCTTTCCGCTACACCATTTTGTTGAGGTGTATAGGGAATAGTTAGCTCATGCTTAATACCAAATGTTTTCAAATAACTATTAAAAGCATTGTTCACATATTCTTTTCCATTATCAGTTCTAAGAATTTTAAGTTTAAAACCAGATTGCCTTTCAACAAATTTATGAAATTCAGAAAATATATCAAGAACTTGATCCTTACTATGAAGAAAATAGATCCAAGTTCTTCTAGAAAAATCATCAACAAAAGTAAGTGCATACTTTGATCCTTGGATGGAGTTATTCTCCATGGGTCCCAAAAGGTCACTATGAACTAGGTGCAACTTATGAGTTGCCCTCCATGATTGACCATGTGGAAAGGGCTCCCTATGCATCTTACCACTCATGCATCCTGTGCATACAATTTTAGATGGAACAATACTAGGCAATCCATCTACCATATTAAGCTTTTGCATTAAAGCAATATTGTTAGCATTTATATGACCAAGTCTTTCATGCCAAACATTAAAATCAATGGTAGATATTAAAGAGCATCTTGATTGAGCAAACTCATAAAATTTGAACAAATTATCATTGTCTAATTTAGCATTAGCAATTACCTTGTTTTGTTTTGGATCAATAACATAGCACATATCTTTGTAAAATTCAATTTTATAATCTTGGCAAAGCTTAGCAACTGAAAGCAAGTTAGTCTTTAATTCAGGAACATATAAAACATCATGCAATTTACCATTAGGAACATTCACATCTCCAATTGCTTCTACTTTACAAGTATGATTATTAGCAAGTTGAAGAGGAACATTTGATATATCAGGTTGCATAGACTCAAAAACTTATTTATGTGAAGTAACATGTTGAGATGCCCCTGAATCAATAACCCATTCAAGAGGTTGAGAAACATTAGAACTACAAGTAAAAGCACGTCTAGATTGATTTGCATTATTTTGAAACTTATTATTATTAGGTTTCTTTTGATGTTGATTATTTTGCTTCATAGGCTTTTTCTCATTTTGCTTCTTAAAACAAGTATTTTGCCAATGACCATCCTTATTACAATAAGTGCAATGTGGTTTCTTAGAAGAGTTAAACTTTCTAGGATCATTGCCATTATTATAATGAGGTTTGGAATTATAATGTTGTTGTTTAGAATGAGGTTTAAGATTTTGCTTATGATTAGATAAGAAAGCATGTTCATTAGACTTAAGAGTACCAAACTGAATTAACTTAGCCTCTTCTTGCCTTAATAAATCACGAAAAATATCATAAGTTAATTGAGTAGCTAAAGAAGGAATAGCTAATTGAGCATGAATATTAGTAATGAATTGTTGAAATTGTCTAGGAAGACACTTTTTAAGAATAAGATGAATTAATCTAAGATTATCTAATTTAACTCCTAAACCATCCAAATGACTATTTAAAGCATCGAATTTCAATAAAAAAATCATCCATAGATTTAAAATCAGAATACCTCAAATCTTCAAGTTGATCTTGAATTTGAATTTTTCTTGATTCATTTGTACTATCATAAATTGTTTTGAGTTTGTCCCATGCTTCATAGGCAGTTGTGCATGTCCCAATGTGAACATAAAGTTCGGGTGACATGGAAATACCTATGAGACCAAGGGCTTCTTCATTTTGGAGATTCCATTTTTCAATTTCATCTTTAGATGCAGACGAACCTGGTTTAGATTTAGAATTTGTAGCTACATCTAAAAGATGTTTAAACCGAAAAATGAAAGAAATGTGAGTCTTCCAAGAATGATAGTTAGATGAATTTAATTTAATCTCTGGAATTAAAGTTGACATGATTGCAAAAAATAAAAATTACAACTTTAGGAGAAAAAAAACTATTGTAAATATTTGCTTAAAAAAAAATACCACTTTTGATTAAAAAATAATCTCCTTTTAGTTAGAGAAAAAAAAACCTTATATTTGTAAAATAATCAATCTAAAAAGATATATTAAATAATATCAACATAAATTGTATTTTTTTTTAAAATTATTTAATTGATATAAATATAAAATTAAATTAAGAATATAAATTATGAAAAATTATTAAAGTTATATAATATTAATTTAAAACTAAAAAATAAATATGAAATGAAAGATTTAAAAGATTAACTTATTTTTAAATCCTTAAAAATAGGAAGATTCTTAAAAAAGTAAAAACTTAAAACTTTTAGCTTTATACGAATCTTTATATAAGATTTTGAATACTAAACTATTAAAAAATGAAACCCTTACCTTTTAAAAAAAACACTACCTACATAAGAGTCCTTCTTTAAAAGTTAAGATATAAAAAAAACTTTAAAAAAGTAAAGACTTCTTTTAAGGGAATGGGCGGGCTTTTAAAGAGATTTTAAAAAAAAGCTTGATAAAATAAAATCGAGACAATCTAAACTAGATTGAATGCGCTTAAAGAAACGGGAGGTGGGAATATTGATGGAAGTTAGGGTTTTAAATTAAAAAAAAGCAACTCAAAAATATTTGAGGTATAGAGATATTTTTAAAGCAAAAATATTTTAGGTATAGAGAAGCGGCGACAAAGGAGGAGGGCACAGACAATGTGGGTGCAGAGAACTATTCAAGGCCGACGGTAGCCAGGTCGGGTGCAGAGAACGATTCACCAGAGGGCGGTGCAAGGCGGACGATTCACCAGAGAGGCATACCAGATAAGGGCTGTGGGCGGTTGCGGTCGATTGCGTCTGAGAGGAGCTTATAGGCAGAAACCCTGCGAGGGTTAAAAAAAAAATGAATTTATTGTTACATGCAAGGTAAAAATTCTTTTTAATTTTAAAATCTAAACAGAGAAAAAATAAAAAATTATTTATTTTATGTTATATTGATTATGAAACCCTCTTTTTGTAAAAAAACAGGGTATAAATATGTGATTTTAAAATATATAAACTTGAAAATAAAATATTTTGATAAAAATGTATTATTAAAAATATGAAACCCTTAAAAAGGGTAGAAATTTATTTTAAAAAAAATGATATAATGATAGTAAAAAAAAATATTTAAAAATTTTGCCTTAAAATTGAATATAATTTTAAAAAATTGCAGAATAAAAATAGAAAAGAGTGACCTTTTTTTTTTCAGATTTCAAACAATATTGTAAACAAAAGCTAGATAAAATAACCTACATAAGAGGGTTAGAAAAAAATAGACAAAAAGCAAGATTAAATTTTTATTTTTATTTTTGGCTCTTCTCTTCTTCTTTAGAAAAAAAATAGATGATTTTTTACAGATCTAATATGCAGATTTGTATAAACTTTAAAAATAAATAAACTTTAAATTGAAAATTTAAAAATAAGATAAACTCTTATTGGGTTTTCTAAAAGCTTGCAAGATATACAAATAGATTTAAGAACAAATTATTTAAAATCTGAACAATAGGAAACTAAGATTCCTGCACAAAAAAAAACGTTAGAAGACAAAAAACAACCAAGATTAGACACTTTGCTCTTCTTCTCCTCTTTGAGAGTGTCCCCAATGGTGTGCTGAAAAAATCTGGTAAACCTTCAACAATGTAGCTCACTAAATATTAGTAATACCAAGCTCTGATAGCATGAAAGGAAATAGAAAAGAGCAATGGAAAGAACTAATAAATGAACAATTGTTTGAAGGAAAGATATTACCAAATAGATTGAAGTAGCAAAACCAAGCACCACCAAAGCAAGAGAGACACGAGAATTTGATAAGGGGAAAAAACAAGAAAAAACCCCAATATTATGAATGGAGGCAAAATGCCTAAAGAATAATACAAAGAGAGAGAGAGCTTTAGCCTTAGCTTGCTTGCTTGAGTCTTGAAGAATGAGAGGAGAGGCACCTCAATAAGTAGAGGTGAGAAGAAGGAGTTAGAATGTAACTCCCAACTCAATGAATGCCTCCATTCATCTATGTGTGTGCAAAGTGTCACCTCTTAAGGAGGTGGTTACAAATATTCCTTAATAAAGGAATTAAAAAATAAGTTATCCTCACACATGTGTGAGATGACAAAAGACAAAAGACTTGTAGGGATTCCTTTGGAATATTCCTACAAGTTAATAAAAAATTACAATTAAAGAATAACCTTTACCAAGTAAAGATTAATCTTCTAACATTTTTGATATGTGTGGGTGCAAGGGTTTCAACATTTGTATTGCTAGGGCACCAGGTGAGTGCTATCATGGGCATTTATAGTAGATATGACTGTGTTCCAACTATTGCGAGACTTGCATTTTTTCTATGACTTGTGAAATTTGTGATGTGCATGCTTGCCTAAAAATCATGATTTTCTACACACAATTTAATCACAACCATCATTAACAGCTTGTATTTCCTAGTTGAGGGATCTGAAAAGTGTGATGGTATTTACTAGTTTTGGCTAGTCAAGGGCCCTCCAAAGGTACAACTAGACCACATAGTTTATGCCAAAAATTATGGGTGAAAGTTTGCATCTAATTTCTTGAAAGCTAAGTTGCTGGTTTGGGTATGGGTTCAGATACAGGTACGAGTACGGGTACAACAGTAAGATAATTTTTTTTATTGGGTACGGGTACGGGAATATATATATATATATATATATATATATATATATATATATATATATTTGTGTGTGTTCAAAATCATAAATTATAAGAACAATGATACTCATAATTTGTTAATTTTTATATATAATAAATTAAAATTATTAGTAATAAAATAATATTATAATAAGTTTAAAATATTAATAAGCTTAAATTTTATTTAAATATTTAAATTTGTTAATATTAAAGATTAAAATAAAACAATACTATATTTTTAAAATTTAATTTAAATATTTGAATTTATTAAATTTTATATATTAATAATTTAAATTTTAAATTAAATATTTTAAAAATATTAAATTTGATTTATTAATATTTTTTTAAATTTATAAAAATAAAATGATAAAATAAAATAATATTAAATTTAAATATCTTTTCTTGATTGACCTTAGATTATCTTGGTTGTGGGGAATCGATTGGCAAACAGAGCTAGGTGAGAATATAACCCCCCACCCATCCCCACACATGATGCAAGTATTTAACTTATTGACCCGGAACTGCGACTACTCTGTTTGTTCGGGTCAATGTTAATGGTCTTTGTTTCTTATGCTCACATATTTGATCTGGGTTATGAGCCTACCTGTAACAGGTAGAACTACTATTCCAATCGGGTCTGGAGCCTTCTCACGTGTGTTGCGGATTGTCATGTCCCCCGAAATTGTAACACCAAATATGAAATATTAAAATACAAATAACAAAGTCAAATGAATATTAAAATATAAATATGAGTCATCACAATTTAAATATTATAATTATAATTATCATAGATAACATTATAATTATAATACGAATACCATAGTATGAAACAAAATAATTAATATTAGTAATTATAAATATCATATTATTCACAAGAATATAATTAAATACAATTATCGTAACAAATATATACATATATATATTCAAACATCATTATAATCATAATCACTCCAGGTCATATTATAATTATCATACAATTATCATAATTAAGAAGAACCATCAATATTATAAATAATAATAATGTTTATACAAAACCCAATACTATGATAAACCCCATAAGACTAATCGGCGATCTCTAGCAAGACTTTATTAGAAATTAATAAAACAAACAAAAAACAGCAAACATTAGCCAACTTTACATAATAACGAGTAAACATCGATCTCTATTAATAATAAAGCAAACAACGATCAGGTCAAAGAAGCAAAGGATGCAACACTTTAGAAGGTGATCACATGAAGAGTCATGTCTTTGGGAGGATCGATCATATATATATATGGCAAGTAATCCAAACAAGAGGTGATGGAATGAAGGGAATGTAAATAGAGAGAAAAAGGGAGTCTGCAGATTGATCATTATCACTGGTATTGTGTTATTTATTATGAGTAGAGATAATAAGGTGATGCTTTAGGGTGTTAATATTTGAAGTAGGATATTATTTATTATTGCCAATTGGTATTATTAATGTTCTTATCTATATTACTCATGGATATTAACTTATGAGATTTTATTGATACTATTTATTAATGTTAGGGATGATAATTTTAATGTTGTATATATATTCTTGTTGATATCAATTATTTATTTATGTTATTTAGAAATGATGATCCATGTGTGATATTATTAGTTCTTATTAAGTTGGCTGATATATATTTATTTAGGAATTACATCATTGTGTTTATGCCTTCACCATGATGGAAAAAGGGGAATTGCCAAGAGGGTATAGCAAATGGGTCCTCTTCTGGATACACCACACAATGGAGGGGACAAGATGAGTCCACATGGGCCAAAGGGGTACTTGCTGTTGCCTCAACGGGCACTGCCTTTGGGTCTAGAGGAGTTGAGCCACTAGGACAATGGGGTCCTCCTCTAGATACGCCACCCAAGGGGGGACAAGATGAGCCCACATGGGCCAAAGGGGTACTACCGTTGCTTCAACGGGGTATTGCCTTTAAGTCTAGAGGAGTTGAGCCGCCAAGATACCTTTTGCAACTCCTAACCACCCATCATGGTGTAAGGAGGTTGTTAGATACTTTAGTTTAGATATGTGTTAGTAAAACCAATACATATCCACACCATGGATAAGAGAAGGGAGGATTGCCAAGGGAGTACAACGAGAGGGCATCTTCTAGATACACGACCCAAGAGGGGACAAGATGAACCCACATGGGCCAAGGGGGTACTTGTCATTGTCTCAACGGGTGCTGCCCTTGGGTCTAGAAGAGTTGGCTATTAGGACACCCGTTGCAACTTCACTTCCCCTACCATGTTGTCATGAGTTTACTAATACTTAAATTAGGGTTATTTGCTAATTATTGTTGTTGTGATAGATGATTATAATCTGTTAACTAGAATGATCATGGTATGATTTCTAACCTATGTGTAGGGCTTCAACCAGGAAAGAAAGGTACTCTCTAAACCCATTGTTTATTTAAGCAAGAAAATTAAGGCAAATTTGGGTATTCCCAATTAGGGACATTACAAGTGGTATCAGAGCATGTTCTTGCCAACTCGTGTTAATGTATCTCCATATGTGTGTGCCTTCCGTCTGTATACTTTGTGACCTACATGTATTTATGCAACTATGTGTATACCTCGCATATATTTTGTGACTTCAAGCGTATATTGTGTACTTATGTGTATACTAGGTGACCTTGGGATGGTGGACGGACCCACGGTGTAGTATGGGATGCACCAAATCCCCTTCCCAATTGTCAAACTGTATACTTAGCCTTGTGGTGTTGAGGACGGACCTGCAGTGTAGTATGGGATACATTGAATTCTCTTCCCATTTGTCCAAAACCACGAGCCACATGATCAAACAACAAACAAAGACATCTTCCACGCAAGAGATCTGCAAACAATATATGCAATATTCTTCAACAAGAAAAAGCTACACAAAAGACTTTCAAGAAGATATGAAAGCTCCAGAATAATATCGGAGAGTAATTACAATGAGGGTTGAATGCTTATAAGAGCAAAGCCCTAAATGAGAAAGGGATCAGATCATGACAAGTGTCAACATTACATGAGATGAGACATAATGATCTAATATTAACTCAATTAATAAAGCATAAAACACTCCTAAGTTTAGCTTAAGTGTAGAGAATAAATTAGACTAATAATCAATTAAAGATTAATTAATTATTAGCTAATGCATGATTACTCTTAACACTTTTGCCATTGCTATCGACTTCCTTTCACTTAAAAAGTAGAAAAGGCAAGAAAACAACTTTCTAAAAATAGAACCTTTTGATTTTTGTGCTTCTCTACTCTGTCCAGGACACAACAGAAAACAAAAACATTTTTTTTTAAATAGAAATTTTCTAATAATAGAAAGTTTGATCTTTGGGAAGGACTGAAACTGCTTGTCTTGATTTTGAATTTCCTGAAGTGGCAATTTCATGCTTGGAAGATAATCCCCATATACGATTCTGCCTCAATGAGTTGGAGAAGACTTGCCTTCACCTCAATCCTTCCTTCATCTACCTAGCATCTGCCACCATAGTTGTTCTTTTATCTATGCTAGATTCTCCTTCATGATTTAGAACTTGATATTCTTCGTGACAAAAAACTTGCAAACATCGTTAGTTGACCAAGACATAGCAACACATAATGCCTTGGCTATTTTGATGGTATAGACGACATAGTTAACATTGATGTGACAAGAATGACCTGACATTTGGCTACAAAATTGATTGATCTTGAAGTTTTTTAGGGATAGTAGTTTTGGGTACCAACAAAACAAATGTAAGAAAATTGACCCAATCTGAAATCACTGCTTTGGCATGCTCTGAGATGTGAACATGTATATGCTCATCCATCTTTCTCACCAAGTGCATGAAGAATGCATCATTCATTCTTTGGTAATGTTTCAAGGATTCATTATACTCCAATTGAGGGAAGTGTTTGAAGATACGACTGGTGTCATGAGGTCCAACTATGTTCAAACCCATAAATGATCCTATCTGAGCCATGGCATCGACAAATAAGATGTATGGAACTCCTGAATCTACTCAAACTCAAATAACTACTTGTGTATACATTCACTGATTAGGATGCTCCAATGAAAGTAAAATTCACCCTTGCATAGGTATTCATGATGTAAACCATCCAAGGCATGAAAGCCCTTGCCTCCTCTTGTGCTATAACTTGGTTGAGCGAACCGATCATGATAGATATCTCATTCTAAAATTCACCCCTTTTGAATGTCTTTGGCATTTGTGATTTCTTCTCTTTCAGCCAATGCTTGTCAATGTGCTTTAGTCATTCAAGGACACTATTTTTTGAAACCTTTTCAATTTTGTCAAGATCTATTTTGTGTTTCTTCATAAGCAGCAAAGAGAAGGCACCTTCTATTGAATCTGGATAAAGTTTGCAGCCTTTGATCACACACCGGAAAAACCTCTCTTTCTTCAAGATCATAGTGTTTGACACATGCAAGAACACATTCTTGACTTTGTATGGAAATGGGAAAATAAGCTGCTTCAATGAGACCACGATCCTGTAATCTTTTTGCATTTACCTTCATTTTTACTCTTTTCTTCTAAATCCAATTCTTCCACATTGACATGCCCTAATCAGTATCTTTAATTAGGATATTCAGTCAGCGAAACTGATGGAACATCCACAGTTTGGAAATGATCAAATTTTCAAACAAAACCCTTCTATGGTTGTCACAAAACTGTTTGGAAGAATACGGCTGCCGAACACTTGATAAAACAGTCAGAAAGATTGAAAAATACCTCTTCAAATCTGTCAGTATAACTGCTGTTATGTACTGCGGATATCTTTCCTCTAGACAACTGAAAACATGCTGAAATGGTGGTGAAAAACACTATCCACAGTCTGGCAATGATCACAAAAATAATGGATACCCAAGGTAGCCTTAAAGGACTTGAACAGCAGCATGATGATGCTGACTGTGACTGAAAATTGCCTCCAAAACCCTACGTGCTGGGCAAAAGCATCAGAAAAACTAATTTTGATGACTGAAAACCTCACTCAGCAATGTACAAAACCCTGCAAGCCATATTCATCGCTGTTGGAAAATAAAAAGCCACTGAAAAATTATGGTGGCATAGCCAAAATCTTCCACTTTCAATCTGGAAATTGGCAAACCCTTGGAAGTTTGGAATAATTTAGAAAAAAATTGGAGAAGAATAATGTATCATCTAGTTCCGTCCTGCTTTTCCTTCTCCAATTGCATGCCTAAAAATAGAAGTGCTGCTTTTCCATTCTGTATTTTACAAAATCCGTATCTCCTTTTATAGAGTGTGCACCCTTGAATAGAATGCAAACTTTGAATGTTGAATAATCTGGTCAGCCTTGCTGGAGTGCATGCCTAGATATGGCTTTGGAATTTTGAAAATGTGGTTCAGCTTGAGGATGAGCATGCCATTCTATTAGTTTGTATATTTAGAATTTGAAAACTTTGAGAGCCCTCAATTGGATATATAGGTGCATTTTTTGCGTTTTGCAAAGTCATGTTTTCTTCACTTTATGAGGCATGTGGTTGAAGACAGCCTTACAATTTTTGGAAATGTTTTTCTTTTTTGAAAATGGACAACCCTTTGGAATAGCATGTTCCTGCTAACATGATTGCACTGTTTTAATCTTGGAAAACTTGTTCATCCTCCCATAGGTGTGCAGCTGTGTATAAAAGGGAGCATTTTTGAGTTTTGATGTTTTATGTACTCCTTAAGAGGCATGTGCTTCATAAGAGAGACGCATTTTTTGTTTTCTTGAGAACTTTTCTTCCTTCACATGGGTGCATGCTTACACACTAAGTAATATTTTTCAAATTTTTAACTTTTATGCACCTCTTCACACAGGTGTGCGCCCTCTAGTTGGGCAACATTTTTTTATGGCTTAGTGAATATTTGACTTTTGTCCACTTCTTGAATCTGATCTTTGCCTCACTGGATATGTTGGAAAGCTCTTTTGTTGGCTTTACAAAGACAGCCACTATAGACGACCAAAATAATGTGGGCAACCACGCTGAGGATCAAAATATGACTCAAAATCAGAGAAACGATAATGTTTTGACTTAAAACATGACAAAACACAATTTTTTTTGTATGGGTAGAACATACTAGATAAGCATGCTGCTCCTCATGGCTGAGACAGATGCCCAATATGGTAACCAATTTGGTGTGATGGAGTTTGTGAAGCATGCTGATCAACTTAGACACTTCCCTTTCATCTACATTATCACTACTTTCTTCCATACAAGACACCGCCGAAAGCAGAACCCTTAATCCTGTGGTGAAACTTTTGGCAGCCTTTTACAGCTCTTCAAAAGTTTCAAGGTATAATATTACTAAGTACTTATAATATATTAATAATAGGTTATAATAATAATACTAATCATCCCCATTCATGGGGCTGTTGGAGTTCAGTCTAACCCTTAAGAAAAAATGTAAAATGGTCTCCTCCATCTAATTTCTTCAAATTGAACTTTGACGGTGCTTTGAGGGACCTTTGGAGCTGGCTGTATAGAAGAGGATTCTTCAAGGTATCTTATTTGAGTTTCCTCAAGGAAAAAAAAAAAAAAATACGAATAATGAGGCTGATGCGTTTGCTTTGATTCTTGGTCATTAAGTGGCAGTGCAGTTTGGTATGTCTTCTCTACAAATTGAAGGTGATTCTATGGTCATCTTCAATGCTAGATGAAACTGTGGCTTTCTAAACTGGAAACTAGAGAATATCCTTAGAAAAGCTTGGCCTATTTCAGGAATCCTTTACATTTTTATAGCCATGGTAATGATATAGAATGATTAAAATATTGATGCTTATTAAGCTATAAGAATATAATTGATATGTACATCTCTTTACTATGAATGTTTTCTAGTAGTGTCATTTTCTACAATTATACATCAAGTGGATAAAGACAAGCAATAGTTATCTAGAATTTACCCAACTCAAAAATTGAAAGGTTTCTATCCCTTGTAAATTGTATGGAGTGCTATTTACATTCTCAATCGTGCTCTCATAATTTTTTTTTCTTATGATTTGCTTAACAAGGTCATGCCTTTTACTCTTGAAATCATTTCTTATGCAGGAAAACTCTATGGAAGACATACATTTTTTCCGATTCTTAACTCTTCTTGCCTTCAAGATATTTACCGAAGAGAAGGTGAATAATTTCACTTGTTTTCTTGTCTGTCAAATTTCTGAGCACCGCTTCTTATAGAATTTATGATAATCTGATGTATGGTGTATATGCCATATTGTAATAGCATATTGCATATGATTGTCTTATTTAGCTTGAAAGTAAAAAATGGTATATCTTTTGTTGTAATTTGTGATCATCATATGAATTGATTTATGTTGATTGTTCTGCTAAAAGTTTTTAACTTATGCAAGAATATTGCACGCAAAGAGGTGGCTGTTTAGTATATTTTATTGGCATCAACACAATAGTTGAATTGCATAGGACATGGACTTTCCAGATATTGACTTTAATGAGAAGTGTGAATTGTTGTCAGTTATGAAATCTTACAAGTGGGAAGAATGAGAGTTTGACACTTAGTGATTTTTAGGTTTCTTGGAATATATGATTTTTTGGTATTTTCTGATTAAAGTAATAACTGAAAATGCTGAAGTAACTAATGGATTCAAACTCTAGGTAATTGAATTTTTTGATTTATGGGAACTTGTAAATAAGCCCTAAACTATGGAGCTGAAATGAAACCTTATGCTAGCAATAATATATTAACTTAACGATTTTTGGAAATAATAATAATGGTAGCAATGTATGAAATTATAAATGGGTAGCAGTGACCAGCATAAATATACTAATTAATGAGTTTAAGAAATAATAGCAGCAGAAACGATCGGCATTTACTCATGGACAATAATATGAAGTAGGTGAATCAGCAGTAGACTGAGATCTGGTTATTATTTCAGATCAATAATAAGTTTGGGAATCCAATGCAAATATTAATTCTGAACTGTATCAATAATCAGCAGCCAAACCTAATTCCAATCGCCATTAACATGAATTAATTTCAAATCACAGGGTTAAATGAAAAACAGCAATCAGAACCCTTATTTGAATGTATTTCAATATTTCAATCTAATTTCAGATTTCAATCTGTGCTGGTGATTTAGAATTTAGATAAACCACAGCAATACATTTGATAATGAATGAAATAACCAAATAGTGATATATAGTTTCCAGAATATGAGTAAACCGCAGCAGGATTCCTTGCTTAACCATCAAACATACAATTATGCTCGGATCGTTATGATAGATGTAATTTACATCTAATTTCAGATCTCAATATTCTTCAAACAGTGGAATAGTCATGTGACAATATTGCAGTCGCAAGGATATATAAAAGGTGCTGAAAAGACAGTCATAAAATATCTGAAAATATGCGATAAATATGCTGACCGTATGGTGGTGATATAGCTGCAGCAGATGATAATACTAAAATTGCCTCAAGTTGGCCCAGCAGATAATAGAAATTTCACCCCAAATTTGCCACAATAAACTGCATCCAGCTGCTACAATTTCCTCAATTAGACTTGAGTGTTTTTTTGTCCTCAAATCAAGATTGCAATCTAGGAGGGTTTTTGTCTAGACCAGGTCACCAAGGGTTTTCATCCTTGAAAGCTCCAATTGAAAATTAAGTTCATGAAAATAATAATTTTGGATACAAAACGATGGTGCTAGACTTTGCCTTTATAGGCAATACATTTAGGTTTTTTATTTAAATTACTTTTTCCTCCAAAAAGAAAAAAATAACTTAGTATTAAGTAATTACATAATTAAAGAGTACTTTATTGGAGTGCCCAGTAAAGCAATAATTGGGCCTGAAAGTTGAGTTTTTTGCAGACCACTTAAGAAAGGGACATGACAAACACCATGAATGATGTGCTTTCCCTTTTCATTTTAAAGAGATGAAAATGAGTTTTTTTTAATATTCAATTCCCTAAGCATGAACTTTTTTTGTGGGAGAGCATGACTTCAGGTTGATGTTGCTATTTTGGAAGTGGGGTTGGGAGGCAAATTTGATGCAACAAATGTGGTAATTTATAATCTTTCTATCCATTTCTCTACAATTAAGAAACTGACTTCCTCTAAATTGTATTTGTACTTTTTTTTATAGTCATTTAGCTTGTTTCAGTGATTTGCATTTTGATATCGATGGTTCTTCAGGTAAATTCACCAGTTGTTTGTGGAATATCTTCATTAGGATATGACCATATGGAGATATTAGGTATTGTTTTGTGCTCAATTTCATCTCTTGTAGCTATTAAACTACTAGAGAACTTTTAATGCTTCTCTGATAGATACTCTAAAGACTTTATGGTACTTGAGAACTAGCTTCTTATTTTTTTTTTTTATTTATATTATTAATTTTTGTCAAGGAGGCTTCTAACGTGTTACAAAACATTCTAATCTATATTGCTTTTTTGAAAATGTCATCTATTGATTTTTCATTACAAAGCTGATTATTAATTTCCTAAACTAAGCAAATAATTTTAAAAACTGCTTTGTCATACATGGCTGAAACCCCTGTGAAGTCCAAAACTAGATCTATTTTTGTGATAACTTTCTTGGCAGTCAGATGATACAATTTATAATCTATTAATCATTAATTCTGTGCAATAGATAAGAAAAACACTTTTTGAACTCCTTCCTTTTCACTTATGCCTTTTTTAATGTGGGATATGAACATTAAACAAATGATTTACAACTAAAATCTCTGATTTTTTTTTCCTGAGGCTTCTCTTTGGACATTGTTCCTCTGGAGCCATATCTCAAACTGCTTTGATTGGACTTTTGTTCAGCAAGAAAACAATGGTTTGACTTTGAGCAGTTTCCACTGAAAACTCCAGTGTCAGATTGTGTTCTTTTATCACTCAGAAAAGTATAATTCTGCTCCTTTTGGTGTTCATAAGGGAATTAAAATATAGGAGGAAAATGTTTTTTGTCAGTTTGTTCCTATTGAGAAATTTATTTCTCCTTTTATACAAGGTCTAAATGAGGTTGGTTCCAGCTGCTATGATTATCCTCAAACAAAGACAATTACTCCATTGCAGGAAAGGACCACCTGGGATAGAGGGGTGGAGCAGCCATATGCATACCATGACCAATTACCACATTCAGCAGAAGTTATCACGGAGGAACCGGCAGCAGTAATTGTTGAAGAACCAGTGGCTGAGCCAATGGCAGAAGCAACAATAGTAGAAGCAGCAGCAGAAACGGTGCCTGTTATGGAAGCAGAGCCGCCAATATCACCAGTACCACAGCGGTCACAAGTCCTCATCGACTTGGATTCGCCACCGAGAGACATTGCTCCAGCACAGTCTCACACATCTAGCATACAAGGGCCTCACGTCCCTCCTAGCGAAGTTCGCCGAGATTCTATTTGGCTTGAAGGCTTCCTAGGAAGAAAGAGGGAAAAACCCTCCTATGAACTTGACTTTACCGAATTCGATCACGTCCCACAAGACACGTCGACGAAAAGGTTGAAGAATCAAGTTCACATAGAAAGGAATGCAGAGTGTGAGATCATCATAGAGACTGCCGCTCCACCAGTAGAGAAAAGCATACACGAGGTCCAAGTAGAAGACTACACTTTGTCTCAACTTAACCTCGGGAAGACTACACGACAGGTGGAGGCAGACCTTCTTGGAATAGCCTCGGTGAGCGCACAAGAAAGAATGGCTAAGGATGGTAAAGAAAAAGCAGCCTTAAAGGCTGAAAATCAGAAACTGAGGTCTTACATAACCAGCTTGATAAAATGGCACACCAAACGTCTCAGCCCTACCAGCAGGACTACTAGATCTCCCCGCTGAACAAAATCATCGGCAATTGATAACATTCGGCAAACACTTGAGAGATCAAGTGGAAGAGTTTGTTCTCAAGGGTAGATGTATACTGGCAAACCTATACTAGTTACGGGATAGAGCACATGGACTTCGTGCAGAGATCCAGCAGTCAGAACAAAGGATTGCAGAAAAGAGGCTTGAAGACGAAAGCACAATTGCAGATTTGCAATTGGCATATCAATCAGTATACTCTGAGGAAAACAAGCAACATCTTTTTGCTTGGAAGGAACAATTGGCGCACAAGGTGAAAGCCTATGATGCTCATTCAGTAGAGTTGATTGATTACAGACGGGTGGTTGCCACTATTATCAACTTCGCAAGAATGTTGGTGATATCTTTCCCTTGCATGGAATATCAACGTGAGGGAGGAGAATACATCGAGATGGTCACTGTACAGAACCAGTTCAGGGATGTCATCCGCAGTACCTTTCTTGATGATCCAGATGGTTGCAAGCTGGCTAAGGTAGCAGCTTTATCAACCAAGTTTGAAGAGGCAGCATCTTAGTGTATTGACTTTGGAAATCAACTCACAACGGGTGAGATCATGCTACGACGCCACGTCATCATCCTACAGAGCATTAACTCCCCAGAAGCTGATGAAGTCAATCAATGGATAGAGACACTGCTGATTAATGGCGAATTATAAATGCACCCAAAAAGGACACCATACACCCTCCAAGTGGCATTTATGAGACTTGAGTTTGACTTGATGCTTCTTTCCAAGTCAACTCAAGATGGTATTAAATGTAGTTGGAGTTAACTTGATGCTTCTTTCCAAGTTTAACCCCACTTTCCTTAAATCATGCATTGTCAGATCCCACTGATTAAGGATGTCTATTTGACTTCCATGATTTGTGGATCTTAGATCTCCACTAAATGTGGATGTCTATTTTGGAGGGATACTTTCATTAAAAGTTTACCTTTAGTTTACTTTCAGTCAACTGAAGTAGTTTCCAGTTGACTCTTTGTTTACTTTTAGTTAACTGAAGTAGTTTACCGCTAATTGCTTGTTCCCCCCTTTTTAGGAATAAATCTTGCTAATCGATTGGCAAGAATCCTCATTGTTAACTCAAGGAGATTTTGGGGGTTGCCCACCTTTGAGTTCTATAAATAAGAGCCTTGGGCTTATTATTTGTTTAACTTTTACTTGCTATGCAAAATTGCTGCGCCATTGTTGGCAACAGCTTTGAAAGCGGATACTTGTTCACTCTTGGATGAGAGTTTGTTGGTCGATTGTAATTGTGCATGATTTCATGCCTTTGCTTTCCCAACCTTTGTAATTCGTTGATGAAGCTTTGAAGGAGAATATCAGAAGGCACTTGCATTTTGGTCCATCTTTTTTGAGTTGTGTCCACGTCTTGTGTTTAATAGCTCGTTGTTTCATTTCCCTCCTCGGATAGGAGTCCCTCCTCCTTGGACATTTGTTATTTACAAGTTATTGTTTGTTGTTGTTTAATGTGTTGACTTCCAAGCTATACTTCGGATAGGAGTCCCTCCTTAGCAAGCTCGTTGGCCAAGACATCGTAAAATTGTTGTTTCTCGTGAACTATTTCCTAGCCCATACCTCGGATAGGAGTCCCTCCTCCTTGGCAGGTCTCAGATCTAGTTTACCGTATATTGTGTTTGCTTGTACCAACCTTTATCTTGCGTAGGTATACCGGAGTTCGTATTCTCGTCATATTCTCGAGACGGCAAATTCAGTGATCCAACCAACTCCATTCCCGCCCTTTACCTCATGCTCATAATCTTTGAAGGTATTGATAGATAGAGCTTGTGATTAATGTAGAAGTTAAGACCGGCTAAACCGTGAAAGTAAAGCTTAGCTACGACCATTGTGTTTGTGCACCCTTGTGTCCATCACGAAGCATAAAAAGATAGGAACTTTTAGTTTACATTTCCCTTCCTTACACATTGCTCCCAGCAGAGAGGGACTTCTCCTCTTTAAATAACGAAGAAGTGTTGCAAAACATTTGAAATAGCTGAACGTTTACAATCAGCACTCCAGAGGTGCTAATTTAAACGCCAACAGTTTTCTGGCGCCCACCGTGGGGCAACGAGGCATCAAACTTCAAGAAAAGCTAAATGCTTTTATGTCACGGGAATGACTATCTGGCGTCCTTGGGCACCAGTAGAGCAACTTGATCTTGTTCAGAGCCAAACAAGTGTTGTATCATGATTATCTGAACGAATGAGGTTGAGAAGTACTTTTTCAATACCACCATGGACAAAAAACTTCATTATCTCAGTTGAAGAGCGTGAAAAGGTGTGATATGAGGAAAAGGACAAGTGTTGGAAAAGAGTTGTACAAAATTCTTCCATTGAAAAATCAAGAGAGGTGTCAGAAGCATAAAGTTGCAGAGTCGCCAAGTTATGAATTAGTGAGTCATCTTTTCGGGCAGCGATGTTTTTCAAGAATTGAACTCATTAAGCAACTGAAGAAGTGAAAGATTCTCTAAGTTTGATCACAAAAGGCGAAGAGATCGTGGAGAATCAGAATATTGCCTTAGATAGAATCAATGCACCTGACCGGGACACAGTTTCCAGCTTTTTGGCGGATGTGATTGAGATTTAAAGCAACTTTCTTCTAGAAGCTTTCTTTCCGCTTTCTTTCTATTCTTGGAACAATTCTTATCCGTTCTTTTAAGAAGAGAAAGAAGATAAAATGTAATAGTTGGCGTTTCCTGCTTTTCCTGCTTTCTTAGGTGTTAGTTGTTATCTTCTTCTAGATTTAGAAATAAAGTTTGCTTGCTGAGCAAGCCCTAATTGTAAAAGCAAGGAGATTTTAGGGTTCCCTACTCCTCTGTTTGTCTATAAATAAAAGCCTTTGCTCATTAGTTTCTTTAACGGTTATTGTGATAGCAAATTTGTAATGTCCCTGTTTTTAGCACTTAACTTTTCAGTGATTGGTAGCCTATTCCCAGTGTGCTGTCGGCTGGTCAGTGGCACAATTAGGGTTTCCGGCTGTTTAATGGGTTCTCTTGAAGATTTAGGGTTTTGCTTGTTGGAGTTTGGTTGTTTGGATTCTGGATTCCTTCTGGGTTTTCAGAGAGCTTCGCAGAGGTATGACTTGCAACTGCGTCGGGCAACTTTTTTGGACTTACTATTTTTAATAAGTTATGACGGCTACAGCTTGGAGTCGGGGATTTTGGATTGCGGATTCTTTCTGGGTTTTCAAAAAGCTTCGCAATGGTGTTGCATGCACTTTGATCCGAGCAACTTTCCGAGTTTACTATTTTTAGTAGTGGTCAAGTCAGCATCAGCTCAGCAAGCTTTCCTTTTCTGGCAGTTCATTGGGTAATTTTGATTTTTGGCTTAAGAGGTTCATTTTGGAGAAATAAGTCATTTAAAGTTAATAATGTTTTATTTTATAAAATAACCCCTTGTCCTAGTAATATGACTTTAAGTTGTTTTAAAAAGGGGGACTTTGAGGGTGGTCATCTCATGGGGAATTGTTTTGATATTTCTAAAGTCAAAAATACTTCTTGGAGAAAGGGATGCCATTTTATGAAGAGGGGATTTTTAATAAAGTCAAGATTGAACATTATGAAAGGGGGTGCCCAAACTGGAGGGAAAAGGAGTCAATTCAAATTTGAAATTAGGGTCTGTTTTCTAGAAGCTTCTGGAGGGCCTTCTCAAAGTTATAAAAGGGACCTTGGGACTTCATTTACCATCTTTTGTCTACCACATCGTTATGCTGCTGAATTGTCTTCAGGAACTCGCTTCGAGGAAAGCACACCTCCTAGCATTGGCTCATCTTCTTGCTTGAAAGATAGCAACTAGTTGAGAGGATAGTTTGTAATAGGTTTGTTTTGCATTTCAGTTGAATATTTTGCATTTTGGAGTTCTAGTTTGCATTTCTGTCTCATTTCTAAAGTTGTTGAATATCAC
>VDFB02281522.1:0-14297 GCA_007258455.2 Sequoia sempervirens
GAAGAATGGAAGAAAGAAGTGTTGGCAATTACTAGAGAACGAACAAAGAAAGTAATGTACCCATATCCTTGTACATAAAAAGAATGAATGAGGGAAGCCAAAGCCGAAATAGAACAGGCGATGTCCAAAGAACGAAGAACCTCCCAAGAAACTGCAAGTACCTCATTGCTGTCGGAGTGTTAAAAGAACATCATATGGTATATGCTATAGACAATTGTACAAATTAAAATGATAGACCTCCAAATTATGCCATAATTGGGAATGGCGATGACAAACATTGTCAGTGACGAGCAAAGTTGGCAGCAAAAAGGCCAAAGAAAAGGGATGGTAATGGAACCGCCACCCAAAGGTGAACAAGTCATAAACCCAATGTTGCTGATGGTAAACATTAGTAAGAGACCAGTTGCTGTTGTACAAATGGAGAGTGGAGGAAAGAATCTAACAAACACAATTGTCGACGGAGGACTGGGAGTCAACGTACTGCCTGAAGATACATGGAAGTGTCTTGAGAATGCAACACTCTGGCTATGGACATTCCAATTGGTGGGCAGCGACCAGCATGGTATCAAGCGGTTTGGAACGTTGATGGAATAGAAGGTGATGATCGGGACCCAACCATTCCTGCTGAATTTCGTGGTCATCCCATTGGAGAAAAAAGCATAGGATGCGCTACTCGGGAGAGGATTGCTGATTGCAGCTAAGGTAGACCACAATTGGAAACACAATATCCTCTCCATAGAGAACAATGGGAGAAAGTACATGATTGACTTGAGAACTCAAGCAATCAACGAAGAATTGGCATCGTCTGATTCAAAGACCAAAGGAGTATCAGGAATAGATGAAGAAAGGGGAGTTATGGAACCAAACGACGAATGTGTCTTGGACCTACAATAGTGCTTGAAGAGTGATTTGAGTTTATTTAATGGACTCTTCCATTGGCAGGAGGATTAGAAAGTATTTTAGCGAGATTGCAATATGGTACAAATCAAAGAGATTGAAGGGGAAGAAGAGGACAAAACCTTGATGAATCAAGCATTTTCTCAGTAGTATGGAGAATACAAAGAGGGAGTGGCCAGGGTGGATGAAACGCCAACATATAATTTTGAAAGAGACAAATTAATCAAGTATGAAGAACCAAAAATATAGGTGGTGAAGAGGAGGATAGCCCCCCGAATGATTCTGGTCAAAGATGACTAGAATCCAGTGTTGAAGGCGAAAACATTTAAAATCTTCATTTAATACAAAGATGCCTTCACATGTTCCTACAAACACTTGAAGGGTGTATTGTAATGTCCCTTGAAGAATATGGCCTTAACTTGTTGAATTTGAACTCAAGGAATATTGTCAAACATTTTGTATGAGAACTTTCTGTCTGTTGTTTAAGGTCTTCTTTTGTATTTGGATGAATTCAAAGGTGTTAAGTGCATTAAAGTTTTTATCTAAACTTGCTCATGAATGATAGAGAAACAATACAACTGATTTCCCAATGCAAACGTAATACTGAAAATGACAGCTAGCCTAGCAAATGCACATCTACAACAAGGACATTATGACGAACACTTGGCATTCAATTTGATTGCAATGCTGTCTATCAATAGTTTAATGCAAATTCCAGAGATGAGGAATGATATACAACTTGACAATGTTTAGTATGCTTTCATATGATTGGCCCAGCAATAGACAATATCCTGACAAAGACTATACCAATACCAAAATCTGATTTTACAAATCTCTCAGCTATAATCAAATACGATGGATTGCAACTTATATCAGATTGAACAAATAATAGCATTCAACCCGAGAGATAGTAATGGAGAGATTTCAGTATAAACTGTCATAGAAATGCATTATAATATTATTTCCAGTCAATTCAAATGTCACTTGTGCGATGCAAATAAACCAAGAACCTGGGTTAACACTGAGTTGGAGGAATGACAGTGGAGAAAGCTTCAATCGAATCACTCCAAGATTGACCTCCTTGATGATAGAAGTTTACGCCACACATATCTTTGCTGTTCTGCTTGCAACCTCGACATAGGCAGCTACGTATTCACCTCTCAAACCACATCGATGCCTTCAACATCGAATATATTGTGGTCGCAACTAGCGAAGAAATATTCGTCTCCAGAATTACCGTGAGCATGCTGCTATGCTATTCATGAGAGTCATAATTCTTCAAACTCCTCTAATGCTCCCTGATTGACCACAAATGTGTTGCCAAGGCGATTATTGATATCGATTTCCAGTGCCTGAAATATGTGAGAATCGCGTCCTTAATTCAAGAAAGCGACGTCCAGGAAGAGTTAAAATCGCAGCTCCTGGCTTGGCTCAGATTTGACGACAGTTTGTCTTTTGCGGCAGCTCCATAATGGCGATCTCCTCTCAACAATTGTTGTAATTCCCAGATGGCTGCGCCTGGGAATTAAATCGATATTTGCCTTATCTCAATTCAAAACTCCACAATTTGCTTTTACGGGAGCTTCTTGCTTGTTTGCCTGGAAGGTAAATTTTGTCCTGTTCTGTTTTTGTCTTTTTTCACTGACTTCCAATTTGCCCAAGCAATTCCTGTGTCTACACGGTATTCAAATGGCTGTGATGAAATCTGATGTCTCCTTCCTATACCAGACTGTGAGAAATATTATTATATGCCTGTGATAAGCCGGATTTGTTCATGCGTATAGTTGGTGCTGTCTTTATCTTCTCAAGATAGCTGAAAAGGAAAAATTGAACTCCTCCAATAAAAGTGCCTCAAGTGATGAATGATAACAGTGGACTCTTCAGCCAAAGATGGCTGACCTCCAAATGCCAATATTATTCTCCTTATTTAATTTCAGAATCCTCCAATGATAAATTCGAACTTGTGAAGCTTCAAATATCCAAATAGTCTCCACAAATCAGATTATTGATCATTCATCCAAATTTGGCGAACATAAAATGTCTACAATGATGTCTTCAATCAAACACAACAATACATCAACTGCTGTGATGAAGATGATGATGAGGTAATAAATCAACTACCTCAACTATTCAGCTAGGGCAGTAATACAACAACTACTGCACTTGTAGAATCTCCTCAATGAAGCACAAGTTGGACCTCTGAAGTGAAGCCCACAATGAAGCAATAATTCTGCTGATATTTGACAGCCTCAAAATTGCATAACCAATGAGAGCTTTCGTTCCCAATGGCTGGAAATGGCAGAAACCCTAGTTGGCTGCTCGTCCAAACAAGAACTTCAAATCAAATATCAAATCCTAGATGATTAGAAGCTTGGCAAACCCTCTCTTTATACTTTTCTCCAAGTACATCTAGAAGCTTCTCAAATAATAATATAATATTTGCACTCTACAAATATTAAAATATCACTTATAATATAAAGTGCAAATATAACATTATAACATAACATTAAAATAATAATTATTATTAAAGTTACCTTTAATAATAATTAAACGTTATATCTTAACAAAACTCCTTATTTCTCCAATTCAACTGAATCCATCAACTGACTAGGTAGTTGCCTCCAAAAGACGCTCTAACCAAGCTCCTTAGCCTACGAGAGTCGGGAATAGGCTAAACCCTCAGAAAATTGATGCTCACAGAAATGGGGACATTACACGTATCTCTAGAACTATGCGTGCATAGAATCCCTTTGATATCGGGAGCATAGCCTACATGGAAGAGACCCTACCGAATGAATAAAAACTACGCTGCCAAAGTACAAGAAGAGATCGCAAAAATGTTGGAAGCAAGAATCATCTTTAAGGTTGAAGTCATTGATTGGGTGTCACCAATTGTCATATCACTAAAGAAAGAATCTGAATAGATTCAGATATGTGTAGTCTTCTTAGGTTTGAACGGAGTAACCATAAAGGACCCCTTCCCGATCTCATTCATCGATTCAATATAGGAAGAGGTGGTGGGCTATGAAATCTGTTCATTCATGGATGGGTTCTTAGGCTATAATTAGATAACCATAGTCGAGGAGGATAAACTAAAGACGACATTTGTGGTTGAAGGCGGAGTTTATGCATACAATCGGATGTCATTCGGTCTATGCAACGCTCTGATGACTTTCTAGAGAATAATTCTACACATTCGACAAGATGTCAGTGGGGAACTGTAAGGCATTCTTGCATGATTGGTTGATTTACAACGACAAACACACACATTTGAAGGCTTTTCGAGAATGCATGGAACGGTGTAGAGTGGTAGGATTGGCATTAAATCCGAAGAAGTGTCGGTTCATGATGCCTCAAGGGAAATTGCTTGGACACAGTTTGCAAAGCTGGGTTGAAGACTTTACCTAGATAAAATTCGGTGATTGTGA
The DNA here is from genome assembly GCA_007258455.2 of Sequoia sempervirens. Lineage (NCBI taxonomy): Eukaryota > Viridiplantae > Streptophyta > Pinopsida > Cupressales > Cupressaceae > Sequoia > Sequoia sempervirens. The sequence goes on from VDFB02281522.1 coordinate 4,326, forward strand.
AAATGGAACCGCCTCTGAACATCAATGGCGTAAAATCATTTCTTGGCCATGTCAATACTACAAAAGATTCATCAAAAACGTTGCCCATATTTCTTACCCATTGGATGGACTTACTAGGAAGGGACAACCATTCGTATGGACAAAAGATCAGGAAAAATCCTTCAATGAGTTGAAAGTACAGCTAATCAGTTCATCGATTCTGGCATATCCAGATTGGATTAAAGAGTTCCATGTGTATGTCGACGCCTCAAATTATGTGATCGAAACAAGTTTGGCACAAGTAGGAGTGCAAGGGTTGGATCAATCAATATTCTTTGCAAGCCAGTTGTCGAAAGTTGAAAAGAGTTATAGTACGATAGAGAGGGAAGCACTAGGAATGGTTTATGCTGTACAAAAGTTCAGGCATTACTTGTTGGCGATACCCTCAACATTCTATGTCGACCACCGGGCCCTCATGTACTTTGTGAACAAGTCGATAATTCAAGGAAGGGTAAGCCGATGGCCCCTGCTATTACAATAATTCACTTTGACTATCAATGTTCGACCAAGAAAGAGCCATGTCATCGTTGATCAACTCTCTAGGATAAAATTAGGTGAACTGCCAAAAGGAGTAAATGAAGACTTTCCAGACACACACTTATTCCAAATTACAACACTACCCCTATGGTACGAGAGTCTCAGAGAGTACCTGTCTACGTCCAATTTCCGAAGGAGATACAATTGGGGAAACAAAGAAAATTAGTACTAAAGAGTAAAACATTTCAGCTCATTAATGGGCTATTATATAGATGGGGTTGGACCAAGTACTATGATGATGCATCATGGAAGAAGAAATTCTCGAAGTGCTTAAGGAAGCACACGAAGGATTGGGGGGAGGACATATGGGGCCAAATGCTACAACACGTAAAATCCTATTATTAGGGCTATGGTGATTGACGTTGCACACTGATGCCTCAGAGTGGGTGGTTGGATGTGATACTTGCCAAAGAGTTGGCAAACCGTTGAAGAGAGATTGCATGCCGCTCTTCCCATCTCAACCTTAGGAAACTTTCAAGTGATGGGGATTGGACTTCATCGGTCTCTTGAAAGTCAGCCAACTCCATTGGTACAGTTACATAGTTGTTGGCACTGGAGTACTTAACTAAATGGGCGGAGGCTCAGGCATTGCTAGACACCACTCTAGTTAGTACAGTGAGATTCATCTACGAAAAGATAGTCATGAGGTACGACATTTCAATACGTATTACAAGCAATAGGGGAAGACACTTTGTCAACCATGTCATTCGCCTGATGATGACGAAGTTCTAGATTTTTCAGAACTTGTCAAGCCCGTATTATTTGAGAAGTAACGGACAAGCAAAATTCACAAATAAGGTGATCGCCTTGATCATTCACATGTCGTGCGACATCGAGGAAGCTGATTGGGAAGAGAAGCTACCAGCGGTGCTATGGGCTTACCGTACGACATACAAGGTGATAACATGTCACACACCATTCCAATTGATGTATGGTCAAGAAGTTGTAATTCTTGCCGAATACATGGTGCCTAGTTTGAGGATTGTCGTTGAGAACCGACTAGGCAACACAAAAAGTTTGAAGGAACAACTGTTTCAGTGGAAAAAATTAGATGAGCAAAGAGTACTCGCACAATAAGCCATGGAGGTGATTTAAAAGAGAAGGAAGTATTGTCATGACAAACACCTTCGACGAGCAAAATTTTAGACATGATAGTTGGTTCTCAAATATAATATACGTAACAAATTGAAACCCAAAAAGTTTAAGGTAAGGTGGGTCAGACCATTTAAAATTAGAGAAGTTTGCGAGAGCAGAGCCATAAAAGTCGAAAACTTAGATGGAACCTTGCTGCAAGATTCCATCAACAGATCAAAACTGAAACTATACAAGGAAAGAAAGGAAGGACCTATTAGAATAAATAAGTTGGGATATGCAACGAAAGAATATTGGACTACAAGATAAACTAGAGCCATGGAAGAAGAGGATTGGGAATTGACTGGGAACCAATTTACAATGGACAAAGATTGGACAAAGGGAGGAGATTAGAAAATCATGCAAGAGATAATGATCAAGAAACTAGTAGAAGGGATTGCAGTGCCACGAATACATAAACACTTAACAAATGCTTTGTTCAGAACATTGACACTGTGGAAAAAAGTATGGCGTCAATGGAAACTATATGCACCCTACGAAGGAGAAAGAGGAGGGTATGAGGCCTATGAAATCGATGAAGAAGCTGAGAAGGAAAGAGAAAAAACAATTGAGAATGAAGATTCAAAGGATTGCGAAAGGTATGACTTGTACGAATATTCAGAGGAAGGACCATGCCTGAAGGCCTTAATAATGGCGAAAAATATGTTCATTGCCCAACAATCCAGACATAATGAAGAAGTAATCAAATATGCCAAGGAACATAATTTGGACCTCCCTCCACTGTCGACCTCGACCTCGAACAAACTATGGCAGGTAATACCTAATCCAGTGTGTCCACCGACGATCGAAGGAGAAAGTGCTACATGTTACCAACAGTACGAAGGATGATATGTCGATGACAATTACAAAGGTACTGAGCCCCCTCCTCTGGTAGAGAAAATCTTTGACTTAGAATATCTTGGAATAGGTGAAGAAGAGTGTTATAAAATGTAATGTCCCCTTCGAGCCCGGTTCAAGTGTTTGAAAGGGTTAGCCCTATCATTTTGACCCTTGTAAGGTTGTGATTGTGATTAGAGGGTTATTTTGGCAGCTATTCACGAGTTTTTTAGGACCTTACTCCTCCAGTTGATTCAGGTTTGGGCCTTTACAAAGGCTTCCAGAGTGGTATTCAGGCACTTACTATTTATAGTAAGTCAGGCCGACAGGGGTTACTATTTTTGGCAGGGCACCTGGCTCAGCTAGTCTTCTCAGTTTCGACCCAGTTTGACAGTTTGTTGAGCAAACGAGGAATAATGGAGCATTTAATAATAATTAAAAGATTATTATTATGACTTTATATTATAAAGTCACTTTAAATGAAATATTAAAGTATTAATTAATGGCGAATTATAAAGTATTTAATACTTTATAATAGAGGAGTAATATTAATATTAAATGAGTATTTATTACTCATTTAAAAGGGGATGCCATTTATTAATGAATTTGCTTAAGTCTCAAAGGGTCGAATTTATTATTATTAAATGCCATTTAATAGCTTTTTTGAGAGGGTCGAACTTTTGAGAGAGATTATATATTTCCTCAAAGATAGAATAGAACTCATTATGATATGATTATTCAAATTTTGTCCTTTCTCTCTGAGAACATTTGGAGTTGGAGAAACAAGGGTTTCTGCAATCAGGTTTTGGAGAACGTCAACTCTTCAGAATCAGGCATACTGAGGCTATGAAAGATTCAGTTGAAGATTGCCAATTGAATGGCTTCACACAAAAGTCATTATAGAGCTTATTGGTGAAGATTTAGATTGGGGTTTGGATCGATTTTTCTTCGAAAAATCTCATTAGGTAGCCATTCATTATACTTCATCTGGTACACATTTCAAGGTAGTACGAAATTATTAATTGCTGGTTATTGGGCCGTACTTCTCAGCAGCAAGGCCGTACCTTCATCTTTAGGCAAAATGCCTTGCCTTTTTGATCAATCTTTCTTCCAAAGGTGGCGCCTAGGGTTTCTGAAGCTTTTGCACTGATTTCGAGGTGGGAGATTGCATTATTTCATTTGGCTGTACCATCTCAGGCTTCTTTTCAGGTGACTGCAAGCTTACCTAGGTTCATCAATAAATAGCTTGCCTTTTTATTTGCATGTTTGAATCTCATAGTTGTAATCAATTTGAAAGAGCAATAAATCATCTGTCTTCAGATTATAAGTTGTATTATTTCATATCTAGTCTTTTGGCATTTTATTTATATTTTTCAAGCATTTATTTCCAAAATCGCACCATTTCCTCTTATTGCAAAAATTTACAAAAAGACTCAAAACACAACAAAACAAACAAAAAATATTGCATTTCCGTCAAAAGTTGAGGTTGAGAGACACCTGGTCTCTTACATAAAGACCACCTTTTTCTTGTAAATGGTGGTATGTGTCGGAGGTGAAGGTAAGAAGATGTGATGAAATGAAAAGCTCGTAAAGAAAATTTGATGGTGAAGAAAAAAAGGAAAAAAAAGTAGAAAATAGAAAAATGGCGGAGTGGAAAATGAGGAAAGCTCATAAAATGAGAAAAAGCAAAAAAATTAAAATTTTGGAGAAAAATATAAAAGTAAAGGTGAAAAGTATTTAAAACTAGAAAATGAATATATAAAAATATTTACAATTATAAAAAGATGAAAAAATAAAAGGTCAAAATTGGAAAAATAAAAATATTGCCAAGGAAAAAAATTGAGGTGGCAAAATTGAAAAATATTAACAAACGGAAAAATATAAAACAAAATTTAATCCAACCGTATGAAGTAAAGGCAAAAGGATCTTGTACAACCAAGGCATAAAGGACGTAGTATGGTCTAGAAAGGACATGGTATGACAACAGAGGGAATGTGAATGACAAACAGTATGAAGAAGAATAAACTCTTGCACGATACGAGGCGTATGGCCTACATCACACGCTTGTGTAGTATGGTGGGGAGCCGTACGAAGATCAATATTTTGCACCATACGGAGGTCAATACATTGCACGGTATGACTGGTTAAAAACAAAAGTGTACGGGTTGGAAGCATCATATGGAAGGAAGGAGTACGATGTTATAGAGGAAACACATTCGTATGACCATCATCAATAGTACAGACAACAACAAACGTATGATCTGCAATGCCTTTGATAGTACAAAGAGTACACTTAGCATCAATTAATTCAAAAGTACGGCCAGTCCCTCAGATCATCATAATCGTATGACCTAACAAGTCAGTAAAACAGTTGAGGAGCAGAGTATGAAAAACACTACTCCACAATGTACGATTGGCAAAATTTAAGCATTACGTACTATTCATCAGGCCATTTAATCAACAGAGAAAACACCATGCAATTGTAAGTTTAGGAAAAATGGATGCCAGTAGTAGCAGCAAGGGGAAAAGAGCAATGCACAAGCCAAAGATTTTAGCAAGGTCAAGGAAAGCAGAGAAAGGAAAGAATGAAAATGTGAATGCCGAATCTTTGAAATGGGAAAGTTTCACAAGGAGTGAATGCAAAGCATGGTGGCAAGACAATGTTGACAACCATTCGATGAAAATGGCACTACAACATGCCCAAGTAGATAAGAGGATGCACAATTTCCGTTTTTTAATTCACGTGACTTTGAATCGTATTTGAAATCAATGGTAATGAATTATAATCGACATACACAAAGAAATGTGGTAGAATACATGGGTTGTTCAGTCTCTGAATCGTTCTAGACAAATGATTTTTGAAGGGTTTTTGGGACACCATCCTTTGGAACAATAATAGCCAAACCTACCGCAAAAATGGGCCCAAAACAAAAAGAGGCGATCATTAAAAGAATTTGCAGGCAAGATTTAATTCAGAAGGAAAAAAACAACATTTGGAATGTAGGTAAGAGAGGTCTGCGTAAACAAATGTTGGCTAATGCAGAATGGAAATGCCTCATGGACTTGATTAAGTGCAGATTGATAGGGTCCAACCGAGCGTTAAGCATAACAATATGGATGATGGATTATATGATCGGGCTAAGCATAGGGAAAATTATAGCTAGGCCCACTACTTGTTAGAAAGAATAAGGGAATTTCTAGCATGTAGACATAAGGCATTCTACATGACCCAACATGCCATTGCCTTCTTTTTAGATGCCATGTATACTGTAATGTTCGCATTTTAGCCATACGCTCTTCAGTGACTGATAGCCTATTTCCAGAAGCTTGTAGGCTTGTCAGAGGGAAAATTAGGGTTTCCTATATTTTAGGAGGTTTCTGAAGCATTTTTGAAGGTTTGCATGTAACAGTTTCTAATGCATGTTTGGTGGAGTTTTCTGGGTTTTTGGAGAGCTTTGGGATGGTGAACATGCATCTCCATTTGACAACCTTTCCTGACACTTGCTATTTTTTAGCCTATATGTTGGAGTTTCGAGATTTGGATTGTAGATTCTTTCTGGGTTTTTAGAGAGCTTTGCAATGATATACCATGTAAGAGAATTGGGTAACTTTTTAGAATTTACTATTTTTAGTAAATTCTAGTTTTTAGTAGTGTTCCGGTTGGTAGTAGCATAGTGAACTTTCTTCTTCAGGTAGGGCAGTTGAGTATTTCTGGATTTGGCTTTCTGAGGTACATTTTAAAAGAAATGATTTATTTAAATCACTTACATATTATAATGTGTTTTTGACCCCTTGGCCTAGCACAATAACTTCTTGTTATTTTAAAAAAAAGGGGAACCTTGAGGGTGGACGCCTCATCAAGAGGTCAATTTATTATTTTTAAAGTTGAAATTATTATTGAGGTTGGACGCCACTTTTGAAGGGAAATTATTAATTTATCCAAGGTCATGATTCCCTAAGGAACTTGGATGCCAAAATGAAGAGGAAAAAAGTGAATTAAAAATTAAAATATTCTCAAACAAGAAGGGCATCACATCTGGAGAAGTTGGAGAGTCATCTCAGAATCTATAAAAGGAGGCCTTTGTTCATTCATTGAGGACCGATTGTTTTAACTTATCGAAATGCTGTTGGATTGATTTCAAAACCCTGATAAGGGGGAGCTTAGCATTTACACCATTCTTCGGGCTTGAAACTATGGTTCCCTAGATGGTCAATTGGGAGTGTGCTTCATTTAGAAGTGCATATTGAGCTTCATAGTTGGAGTTTTGATGTTCTTATCATTTCTATATTTGCTGGTTTATGTATGTCTGAACAGCTGATGGAGTGAATTTAATTTGCTTATGGGTATTGGTTTCCTTGATTTCTATGCTCAAGGCTCCCCGATGTGCAAATTTACAGATTTTATAAGCAAGTGTAGCATTTTATAGACAAGGTCGACCTCTTCCCAAGGCTGTCCCTTGTCATCATTGCTTGGAAATGCGTGTTGGGCGGATTTCAGTGTTGTTTGTGTTTTGCTAATGCTCTTTCATGGTCGCCTAGCCTTAGAAAAGGTTCACTTTCAGTTTTGTGTGAAAGGGTGATGTGTAGATGAGGATATCGGGTTTTGTGGAATCTTAGCTTGCTGATCTGAAAACTAATTTACTGTTTTTTATATCAGACTTGTGTATTTCTGCCTTATGCTCTAATTCCTTGGTGTTCCCATTCATTCTTGTAATAGGAATTAGTGTGGACATCTTTGTATTGAGGTAGGAGAAAAATTTCATTGAGAAAATCATTGTGATAAGCTTATTGTAAATGTTGGTTACAGTAGCATTGTTTCAACATCTCGATTATTCGCTTTTATCCATTGTATCTTTCTTATTTCACCCACTGAATAAGTGGAGTATCCCCACTACTGAAGTGGATGCCTGCTCTTAGCAGAAGAATTGATCTTTTTTGTAATAGTTTCCACCCACTGAACAAGTGGTAGCATGGAATTCTCATGGTCGGATCACCACCTACTCTTCATTTCCAGCTTTGCAATTCATTTCCTTTATTGCTAACAATCCTATCACCATATGCTATCACCTCGCCTTCAATAGGATCTGGGCGAACATTCTTGGTGAAGGTTACTTTCAAGTTGGTTATCTTTGGGATCTAACGCTAATCATTGGTGTTGTGTTGGATTTTGTGTGAAAAATTGGGGAAAAAACTAAGGGGCTTATTTCATAAACCCCCAAGTGCTTGCCACCAAATAATGTTAATTTCAGCCAACCGTCGACTATAACAGCTCTTGGTCGACCATATTCTGATGGACCACATTAGACACACATGTAGCTTCAAGGGAAGAAATAAAAGTAAGGAAAAGAAAAAGGAAGCAAAAAGATGAAGACAACGGTGAGGAGTATGAATAGATTACCATATCCTCATTTACGACCAACACTACACATATAGACACACATCAAGCTCAAGTAGTATTCGCGGCTGCTGTGACTCAGGGCTTAGTTCCAATGGCATAGGCAGTATCAAACGAGGAGACTCAAGCCATTGCCCCTATAGACTCATCAACAATAGCCACTAGAGCGAAATCATCAATAGAGACACCCCAAATTGACAGTTGGCTTGAACTACTTGGCACTCCTATTCGGTTCAGGATTTCCCCCCCTTAGATTCACCTCAGGATATAGAGATGGCTATGGAGCAGCTCGAAGTTGTGCCATCCACAGGAGAGAGTACGTAGCCTATCACCACATTGCCCACCACTACACAGATGATCACCCCTATAGAGATAGTGCATACAACGGTAGGGGTAGAGGAGCCAACACCCACACCACAACCATTGACAGTCACCCCATGTGATGAACTCAACCCAGATATACAACCCCTACAGGAATTCCTTACTGTTCCAATGTCCTAAGCTATTGTTTGTGCTCGTTTGGAGTATTAATACAAATTTCATTAATGACATGAGTGCATTGGAAAAATATATTGCAAACCAGTAAATAATAGATTAGATCATTACATTGACTTCATCGTGCAATTCAGAATGTAAAAATAGAGTAAGCATAGGCGCAAGAGTCTTGTTGAAAGTATCTATAACATGCCTCGTAGATGGTTGTCTCATTGCATACTCAAACATTTTTAAAATAGAACCAGAGGTTCTGCTTACATACCTGGATTGATATTCATGCTCGAGACCACGATTAAGCCAAAAACTCCCATCAGCATTAATGAAGCCATCTTTGGTAATACTCTCGATCAGTAAAAACAAAATTATTGTCCTTGCAATAGGAGTGAGTTGCAAACAGTAGGCAGCTCGTCCAAACACACAAACACGAAATATAGATGATAGTAGCACCACACTAATCAATAGAACAATGATAAGATGTCCCGATGATTCCACAGGAGAGTATGGTGTTATAGTGCTAGGTAATAGCCATTGCCAAGGTTCAATACATGTATACGCCTGATGATAGAAAGCAGTTCCCGCAACATAGAGAGTCAACGTAGGAGTTGACAACAAGGAGACATAACGACTGATGAATAGAAACCAATGCGCATAGGGAGGAATTCAAAGGTGTCATCCACCATGAAATCTTGATATCGGGAAAGTGTATTAGACGCCCATTTGATTAATCTGACTCTAGGTTCTGTATCCTGTAGTCATTTGTATTGGACCACTGCATACCACGAATATCTTTGACAATAATTTCGAATGATACATCCCGTTTTGCATATGATTTTCGCATAAGAGAATATGAGAGCAAGGTAACAGATGTCTCGATTTCTGGAAGTCACACTCTACCAAATTGTGCTTCAACTCGACTTGTGAAACTTCGATTGTTGTTGACCAGATTAAACAATCAATTGCTAAGATCATGAAAATTAACCATCTCAGGGGCTATGTCTTGAATGGCTTCCAGATTGTCTGAGAATTGTCTTTCTCAGTATAAAGGCATAGACCAGATACTAATTGATTTGTGATGCAATCCATTTACCTCGACCATGATTTATTTGTCAACTTTCAGTTTCGACAATTGAATTATTTAATAGAGACTTGATAAAGTATAAAATATTTATCAATAAATTATAAAGTCTCAACATATTTAATTAATTACATAATTCAAAAGTCTTAAAGTCTTGAAAATATAAATAAAGACTTTGAATATTTAATTAATTAATTTCAATTGCATTAAGTCCACAAAAGGGATGGGGACATCACAATCGCCCTTGCTCGGTATTGCTTGTCCTTAAGCAACTGCAAACCTGGATGTTGCAAGATTTGTTCGCCTTCCCACGTGGCATCCTCAACAGGTAAATCCCTCTATCTGATTAAATACTCTTGGATTATTCTATTTTGCAACTTGCGTTCACGCACATCTCGAATAGATTCAAGCACTAATATCAACTTTCCTTCCTCATCCAGTGGAGGTAGCTCAGGAGATGGAG